>VUQI01002106.1:13129-29306 GCA_015106735.1 Paratilapia polleni | reverse complement strand
TATAAGAAATGTGTTTAATTAAAAAAAAAAAAAAAAAAAAAGGCAAGTTCTAGATTTGGAGCTCTTCATTACAGCCGAATGGTGTAATCTGGATTTTCTTGAAATTAACTATAGTCTCTATGTTCACTGGAAAATAGAAAAATGAGAAGCCCTGTACTGTAAAATGTGTCTCTAAAAAGAATACCTAGAATATCAACAGACTGATCTTTAACACTCTTGATGATGATCTTGGTGGTTACCCCTAGTTTAAGTGCATTTTAGAAATCAGGTCAGATGCATCATGTGACAGTTTGAAATCCAATTACCGCTGGGCAATTGACATGATACCAAGAATTTAAACAGGAAACAGGCATTCAGATGATGTGGCTCGGTATGCAGGCATTGCATGTGTGGTTTGACTGGTCTGGCAGGAAGTGTTGGTTAAAAAGCTTTTGGTGTGGTGTTTATTGCAGACAGAACTGAAGTTCTATTTGACTGCTGCTGCTGTACACATAGACACGAACACAATATTAAATTCTATTAATGTGTTTGTGATCACAAATGTTCAGTCAGCACTTAAGCGGCCGCACCTTGGCTTTGGAGCTGTCGTAGGCAGCACATTTATTTGGCGTGATAAAGTATTTTGTTTGCATGGTTTTCAGCAGTTTACTTAAAAGTGTATTCAATTTTTTGCAGAAATGATTCTAAGCATTTCCAGGAGGTGCATTCATGCCTTCAGCATGGTGTGCAACAGGTCCTGGTCTCCTTGCTTATTCTCATCCTGCTGGTGCTTACCTTGTCCATTTGGGTCATTTTCAATGTCCTCCAGCTGCTTCTCCATTGATGTTTTGCAAGCTCTCAACACTGTCAGTCACCTAAGTGCTGATTTGTGATTTTAAGGTCATTGATCTTACTCCTGTGCACCTCTGTCGAACTTGCTCATGTACCATCTGTTATCTCTTAAACATTTCAGACAGCTGCTACCTAGATCTGTCTGCATGTTGTTGTGCTGGTAGGCAGTCTTGTTGTTGAGCTGAATTTTCTGAGGATCATCTTGCCTTTCTTTGGGCTTTATTATTTAAGTACAAGGTGCAATCAAAAGGTCTGTGAATTATCTTATAAAAATCAAAAACTAGATGCTTTGGGCTTGGAAACCGTGGACTCTTCAGCTCAACTCAAAACTGCTTAGTAGTAGCCAGAGACCCAGTTCTGATTACCAGTGATGATTCTCTATATGAAATTTGGGTTAGAAGTTGAAACAGAAGTTGGTCTTTGCTCTTGCAAAGTTTGAGGACCATAGTGGTCGGAACTGGACTTCCAGTAAATGGTGTGAAAATAGCAGCAGCCCTGGAAAAGCTGTCTGAGCATGCCAAAGAATATCTTACGCAGAAGCTTAAATCAGGTAAGCTTCCTGATTTTTATAGCCCATTCCCTGAACTTTTTGAGCACAACTAATATGCCTCATGCCACGAAGTTAAAAATTTGACAGTGTCATGAAACTAAAACTGGCTGAGCAGGAGCTTAACTAAACAAGAGTAAATTCATGTTGTCACATGCACGAGTCACGTCGAACTATAACACTAGAGGATGATCAACTATTTTAGAATGAGAGGAGCGTTTGAGGAGACAGCAGTGTGAGTGCTGCAGTGACCGATGTAGATGAAAGAACAATGGTTTACACAAATCAAACAGCTTTTAAAAATAGAGAGCTTATCCTGCTTTGTTTTTGTTTATACCCTGACTTTAGGCTTCATATGGGATTTGAACCACATGCCCCAGGTAAAAGTCCAGTGGATCTTATTTAATAACTGCAACAAAGTTGTTATTGGCTAGACTCCCATCATGGGGTAGATTTTCAAAAGTTTTAGAACAGAGGCAAAAGGGGGTGCAGGAGTTTATCTCCCTTGCAGGCCACTTGAATTACCATATTCTAAAAGGTATGTTTTTGTTCTTGTTCAGTGACCCTCAAAAAACATGTTGCTTACCTCAACTTTAATATAAGTTTGATGTATCCTTTACTTTTTATCCCTTGAATGAGCAGATTAATTTTGTTTTGTCTCATGTTATAATGCCTCTTCTCAAATACAGTATAATAGAGTGGGCTACTGTAGCTGTAGATTGATGTGTCATGAACAGCAAATGCCCACCAATTATCCTGCAGGACTGAAAGACTTGCTGGTCTCAGTGTTAATGGAGCAGTGCTATCTCTCATAGAAAAAAAAATGCTGGAGGTGTTGATTGCAAGGATAGGCCTTTGTGAGGTCATGCCTGTCCCATTTTTCTTCACACACTGTAAAGCCTGCAGCTGGATGGCTGGATACAGCACACTGTCGAGGCCAACATACTTTATTGTAATCAGATTGTGGTTGTTCTGTGGCTACAGGCAGGATTATTACTGCTTTTAACCTGGATGCCAACATCTAATCTTAGATTGCCAAAATCCTTAGAAGATCCCCTAAAACACCAACCAGTAACTGATGCATGAGAACATGTTGTCCTCCAGAGGATGGTTTCACAACTAGATGACACATGCACTCTTTCACATCTAAACGCACTATTACTCATGCATGCACCAGCCACTTCATTAGTTACACATTATTATTACCAGGCTAGGCCCCCTTTTGCCTTCAGAACTGTCTTAGCTTTTCGTGGCGTAGATTCAGCAAGGTGCTGCAAACAATCCCCAGATTTTTGATGCTCAGTTGGTACAAAGGGGCCCAAACTGTGCAAAGAAAATATCCCCAACACCGTTACACCATCGCCATCAGGCTGAACCTTTGATACAAGGCAGGGTGGATCCATGCTTTCATTATGTTTACGCCAAATTCTGACCCTACCATCTGAATGTGGCAGCAAGTAATCGAGACTCATTAGACCAGGCAAAGTTTTCCCAGTCTTTTGTGTCCAGTTTTGGTGAGCCTGTGTGAATTGTAGCCGCAATTTCCTGTGGGCCAGTGTGCTCCAAGGTTCAATGTGTTGTGCGTTCAGAGATGTTCTTCTACATACCTTGGTTGTAACAAGTTGTTATTTGAGTTACTGATGGCTTCTTGTCAGCTTGAAGCAGTCTGACCATTCCCCTCGTTTCCTCCCAGAGAACTGCCGCTCACTGGGTATTATCTTTTTTCCAGATCTTTTTCTATAAACCCCTAGAGATGGCTGTGTGGGAAAATCCCAGTAAATCAGCAGTTTCTGAAATGCTCAGACCAGCCCGTCTGGCACCAACAACCACGACACATTCAAAGTCACTTAAATCACCTTTCTTCCCCATTCTGATGCTCAGTTTGAACTTCAGCTGGTCTTCTTGACCATGTCTGTGGAACTAAATGCACTGAGTTGTTGCCATGTGATTGGCTGATTGGATATTTGTGTGAATAAGTAGTTGAACGGGTGCTTCTGTTATCAGGGGGACTGATTGACTGAGTTTTTGTTCCACTTTCTCATGAGAGGGTGAAGATAACTTCACATCCAGCTCACAATGTTTACACCATGCATACTAAATTTGCTCAATATCAATAATTATTATTGCTAATTATTATTCATATAACATTGTTAGTCACAATTTAAAAGTGCTCTTAACACATTTTCATATTGCTATAGGTCAGCTGACTGACTTAAAGTCTGGATCAAAACAGCCTGGTTCACTGATTACAACATTAAGAAATCTGCTAGAAATCTGGTAAGAAAAAAATAGTGCCCATTTGATTTTTCTTTTTCCTTACATCAACTCAAATCTTCAAAATCAGATCATACTCTCTACCACAGATTTTACTTTTTCCTGTCGTGACTACCGTAGTGCGCTGAATGCTGGCATCAGTCAGACTTCACTTCACCGCATCCTGTTGATGCAGAACACCACAGCCCAGATCTTAACTGGCACAAACAGACATGAACATATTATTCTGGTCCTTGCCAGATTACAGTGGCTGCCCGTTACTATCTGCATTTGTTTTTTAAAATGTGTTCAGCACTTTGAAATAGCCTTGTCCTAATTATTCCCAAGTCTTGGCTAGTAGCCAAAAGTTTTTTTAATACTCTTTTTAGACAATAGCTTTTTCTTGTCTTTTGCATTTATTAGAGCAATAAAACACATTTCTAAAAACATCATTGGCCCCACACTTTACATATTTTATTCAACATTTAAATCCCAATAAATGAATGTCACAGCTGTTTAGCTGAAGAGTACTTTACATGCTCTTGGTTTTCAAAAGTCCGTCCGATATGATATAGTATATCTGTTATATCAGTGACAACTTAAAAAATGTGAATGCACAAATAGCTCAGCACTTTATAGTCCACCACAAAAAACAGTGACAGTATACTGACAAAAATAGAGAATATTATTATGCTCCCATTTCAAACAGATCACTGTAATTGTTCATTTATATAGAGACACTTAGGTGTTTGTAGACTGTGGTATATTTCCATGTTTGAGTTACTGACATAGCCACACAGGTGACAAATATATAGACACACACGCACGGACAGACACGCAGTGATCAGGTGGCTTTCTCAGTGGGAGGGAGTCACTGTAAATGACAGCTGGTCACAGAAGACACACACCTGAGGTCTCTTTCGAGACTGACGTTTAAAAGGCACACACAGACACACACACAAAAACGTTCACACAACATCTTTCGATCTCCACAACGTTTACACGTATATTGTACAGACATACGGAGCAGCACAGACGGAAACACAAACATACACACACACACACACACACACACACACACACACATACGCTGAGCACAGACTCCATAAAGGACCAAAACGAGGCACGACGGGACTTGGCAGAGCAACATGGAATGTTTCGATCATTTATCCTCGATAGCGGAGCTCTCCAGCAGTTTATTCATCAGAGTCCTCCTGAAACAGGACAGAAACAATAGGTGAGGTCTGAATTTATTATCCAGGACACAGATGGCCTCCTGTGGTGTGATCATTTTAACCTTGAAAGAGACATCAACGCGCAGCTTAATGACATTACATCACAGAAACTGTGTAAAGTAATCGAGATAATGTTACACCACCCATTAAATGGTTTATTTATGAACTCTGGCTGCTGTCTGAAGGTGCTCACAGTCTGTCTTTGCCCTAAGCAGGATTTAACCTTTAAGCAAGTTCCCAAATGCCATATAATATATGAATCTTTAATTTGTTTTACAGAAATGTTGATGTAATTCACAGATTATTGTCTCGGGGATGTCAAAGAACACAGTGAGTTCATGTGTCCCTTTTCATTTGACCTTTCAGGAGGCCAAATGTTAAAATGTTAAAACAAATGAATTAGAATACATTTGTTTTCTATTCCAGTTTATCCAATCAAACATGATTTGTAGCTAAGACAGCAGGTGATGGCGGTTTGGCCTTACCTCTGTGGCATCAGCAGGGTCGGTATCAACTGGTGACTCTGCCACATTCTGTACTGCTGAGGCATCGTCACTCTAGAAAAAGACAACAGATAAACATTTTGTTTATTAAGCAATCCCTGCATGCTTGATCTCAAAAATGGTACAGTATTTGAAATGTGAAAACAGAAAGAAAAGCGAGTGAATAAAAGATTTCTCTACATTCGCTGCATGTGCTACAAATTGTGTCATTTCAATGCAATAAAAAAAAAAAGCCACAGTATTAGAGATTGGCGCTTAATGTGAGGATGATAATGCTGTTGAAAATATTTTTATGGTAGACATTTTGACCACACACACAGCGTTGGATTATTGCTAGGGGAAAGAAAGGCTCTACGTGTAGGCTTGCAGGCTACGCAACACATCCAAAACCAATGGCTGACATTATGGTGGCTACCACTGTCTGTGGTTTAGAGGAAGCCTACAGGTGACAAGTGAGAGGTTATGAGTCCCGCTCAATGGAAGCTACAAACTGACACCTGATGCTTGCCTGATGTCCAACAAATCAAAGTCAAGCTGGCCTCAGTTTATTTCCTCAGTTTTTATACTTCCAAATTAACACACACACACAAGCCCAGGGATGACGTGCTAGAAGAACACTTTGGCGTTGGTGACAGTGGAGCTTGTCTGTTTTCTACCTTTGTTGCTTGTAGTGTGAACATAGCACAACCCTAACTGAAACCTAAACCTCAGCTTGGACTTTAAATATACTGATACATACTGATGTGGAGTTGGTGTGTAATGTTATGGGCACGTCGTGTAGTGCCGCATGTCTGCAGAGAATGGTGGCACTTCACATTTTAGCTGCAGCGGCAGTGTGTTTTCAGCTTCAGATGAGTAACTGACCGACAGACAATGTATCTGAAACTTTTCGAATAATCAAACGTTTCTTAATATTCCTGTTTCTTATTATTCAAAATGTTAGACTAAGGCATCACCTTGAACTAAGGATATGGACATGGGCATAATTACAGTATTTCTGAGTTTCAAACTAAGCTTACACAAACTTTGTATGGAGTCATTTTTAAAAGCTGACACAGTTTAATTACATCAAATTACATTTCTTTGACACTTTTGTCCAAAACAAATCACACTGATCGCATTCATCGTAATTACACACACTGTATCATTGTGTCCTCCACATTTGTCGCCCACATATGCTGTGGGAGTACAATACCTCTGAGTGATACCTAGAGTCAGCTTTTTGTGTCTGTAGAAGAACTATTATGTGATTGAAAGCTTGTGAAATTAATTAAAAAGACTGTGTGGAAATTTATATTCCTTTCTGTACAGTATTGTCATCTACTGAATGTTTAAGCCAAGTAAGCAGAGGAAAAAGAAACAAATGAAAAAAAGAAAAAAACATTAAAAGTTTTTTTTGACACACATCAAAAAAGTTACAGCATCAGCCCCATGTTTACATTCACGTAACAAAACTTGGCAGTGGCCTGAAGTTTTCTGCCTCTCGTCTCACGAAAACAACAGGAAATATGTTGATTTTGTTAATGAGCCACAAAATCCACTGAGGGAGGAGGTCAGGATGAAGTGATGGATCAGCAAAATATTGTTCTTCTTCTTCCACCACTTAACATTGAGTTTTTAAAGCTGCTGTGCCTGTGATTGTTAACTAAATGTAACCATGAAGACAAAGGTCCTGTAACCATGGTTATTTTAATTTAAAATGTACAGGTGACAGTGGCCCGATGATGAACTTCTGGGAGTTGATCTGAAGGGCGGTCTTATAACTTGGTGGCCTTGTGGGTGCAGGCACACCTGTGTATGACTAACCTTAATCTTTGAAAAGTGTAAAACACAAAACTAAATGTAAACAGCACACACAATTCACTGCACTCTTGCTTTTATTAAAAGGCATTTATACTCATTTCACAACTTTCATTATACCTGGTGGTCACTGTGATTGGTAAAAAAGGGATGAGGACGAAGCATAAAGCGCTAATGAAGAATTGGGGGGGATGGGGGGGGGGAGAGGGGGGACGTCTCGCCTGTCTTGCCTTGATTACGCTGTGCCATTGAACTGACCTTCCTTAATGGGGAGCGGTCACAGTGCATTGACATGCGCGTGCATGTGTGGGGATGTGCGGCGCTCACCGTTGGCTGGAACGGCCTAAACCACTTACTGCGCCCTGTTCTCCCGCTGTTGCATTTAACACCACCCATCAAGCCTCCATCTGTTCACCTCTTAGAGCCGGAGAGATGTGTGCTCATGTAAACACACACATCCTTCACTATGCCAGTGAATTCTACCTTGTCTCTTTATAGTGATCAGACTCAACTTTGGCCAAAAGTTCAAGACAGTTTTAGATACAAGTCTAGCCTCAAATATCTCACCAGTCTCTTCCAAAGGAAAATCAAAGCGATACCTCTCTTGCGGTGACACGTATTGTTTCGGAGCTATTTTCAAGCAGAAATTGCTTCCTGGGGACGTGAAATAGAGCAGCATCTTTTATTACATATAGCTGAAAAGATTTGGGCAATAAGACGCGTTTATTGAGACGATTTTCTCCTCTTCCCTCCACCACTTCTCCCGTTACTCAGTCTGCTCGTCGCCTCCCCTTATTGGCATTTTCCTCTCCTACTATCCTTATCGCTTCTTTGTGTCATGATATGAGTCACCAGCAGCTGATGAATTGGTGGAACAACCAGATGAGGAGATTAATCAAAACTCAGCATCCCACCGTCCTCTGTTTGCAGATCTGCGTATGTGTGCATGTGTGTGTGTGTATGTGTCAGCCACAGGAGGGAATCGTTGATGGACTCTCTCAACCTGGCATCAATTTTTAAATAAAATCAATATTAATGAAGTTTAATGGCTGAGCCGGCTGGAAATGATGCTTAAATGGGGACAATCTGATGCTCTCTGCTTTTCAGTCTCTTGCTGAGAAGAGTTGAGTCCCTGTGTGTGTGTGTGTGTGTGTGTGTGTGTGTGTATTTATATATGTATAGTTACATTCCAAAGAGACATAAATGAATATGCACGATTCTTCCTTCAGATCAAATATTTATGTAGCTGTTTCAATAAAACAACTTCTCTGAAAGATGAAAGGTTTTGACTGGATGCTGCTGGCCAGTTCTGTCTTTTCATAAAAAAAAAAAATCAAATGCTCGAGGGGCTTTTGCCAGCAACAAAAGATGAAAGCAGTAAAAGAACTGCTGAAAAACCTTTTGTTCCAGTTGTTGCCACTGGCAGGAGAAATCACTCAATAATCTCTTTGGTATCTTATCTTTCTGCTGGGTACTTATTTACTAATCACAGCCAATTAAGGCTGAGTTAAAGAAATGTCTGTCTGTGCATGTGTCTGCATGCTGTTGTTAAATTGCTGTTATGGATTCCCCTGTGTTTCATAGCTAATCAAGGGAAGAGTGAGCATCACAACAAACATTCAACAAAGTCTTTGTGTTGCCCTGGGAAATATTTGGCCTGCTTGTTATTTCCTGCTACTCACAGCGGTGTTGTGAGAGAGGAAGATAATTATTACAGGCAAATTTAATGCTGCCTCCAGAAAAGCACAGTTTAACACCTTATTAATCCAGATATATAACAGTGTAAGTTCAGGAAAGTGTAACTGCTATGGTTTGACAACAAAAGAAGAACAGCAGTAACAGTGTTTTTTTTTTCTTTTCTTTTTCTGCTGTTTCTCTTGTTCAGCTGCAGAAAAAGCTTTAATGTGAGCTGGTGTAAAGTAGAAGTGCAAAAATGAAGATTTGAAGTTGCAATTAAAGGTGATCTACAAGTTTTTTTCAGTTCCGTTTATATTCAGTGGTTCTCACAAAACACAGTGTCTATTACAAAAGTAAAGTATTTACTTTCCATGAATAATTTGTCAAGGTAATTAAAAAAAAAAAAATCACAAGTGTTACCATTTCTGATTATGTTTACTTTATTCTTGGTGCATTGCTATGCTATTTTGTGCAGAACAACAAGCCAATCTTAAACTGTCAGCAGAATAGCTTTAAGTCATCATTAATAGTGGACATTATGAGCCTAGACATATTGAAGATGGGTCTGAAAAGTGAAACCAATGTGGATGTGACTCAAGCCTGAATTCTTTCTCACGACTAGGCAGGGGGCGAATTGTCTGACTGCAAAAAGAAGTCAAGATTGTATAGAAGCCTATGGGAAAATGTCTTTGACCTCAGCAAACACCCACTTAATGAATTTATCGTCTCAATCACTAATTTCAAGTCTTCTTTAATACATCATAGTGTTTTTTTTGTAAATTACGGGCTAATTTGGAGTAAAATAGGCAATAAACCAGGGTGTGATATAGGGTGTGGTTATCTTGTGATAATACCCTCGTGCTGTCAGTCAAGCCTTTCCCTTACCTGTGACATCAGGTATCAAAAAACCAAGATAGCAATGCCCAAAATGTTACACCAATGCATCATGGATGAATATTTCCATCTGTTTTTATACAGGTATATGATTGTGACATCAAAACACCAGCAGTTTGTTCCAAAGCACTGGTAGTGAAATCAGCAGGCTACCTGTACAGTTTATCTTGATTAGCGCCAAAAAGCCACACATGCAAAATGCTATTGCATGGCATAATTGTCTTAATTGGTGGCTGTGGCAAAAGTAGCTATCAAAATCTCAATCTAAAGGCAAAGAGAGAAATGTATAAAAAAGACAGCGGCAAAATACACTATAAAAGAGCCCACTGAAAGGGCGAAAGGAGAGTCATACTTCATATTTGACTTGTGTCTCAGCAGTAAATGGTTTGCTACGGTAAACTGCCTTCGCCTTTTCCTCCTACTTTGACAAACGAAGGCCAGACTGACTGATGAAAAATACAGGAAGGCTAACAATATGTAACACCTTTCATTTCAGAGAAGAAAGACACAGCAGATATGAGAAGTGATGACAAATGACTCAAGGTCAGCAGGCCATTTGGCACAGTAATGGGTTATAGCTTGCAGCCACAACATGAAATGGAGGGATGTGCTGGGCTACAAATGACATTTCTTGTGGTTTTAGCTACGTGCATATAAGGTTTATTGATTTGACTGTGGAGAAGCGTAAGCATCCATAATGTGCTGTCATGCATTCTACAATTTTAATTCTAAGACAAATGGATGTGTTATGAAGAATTGAAACCTGCAAATTTTTAACAAAATTGAGTTAAGTTTCTTGGTGAGGAAAAAAAATGTCCAGAAAACTCCAGTCTCCTTAGCAATTTGTCTGTAGCCATAAAATTAACCATTCTAAAGTCATTTATCATCTTCTAATTGTAATGTCTAAAACTTTATGAAACTACAACTTTAACATTTTGGCCTCTGTGACTGAAGAGACACTATTTGTAGTGACTGCCAACAAAAAATGTTGCACAAATATACAAAAATTCACACCTTATGGAAAACACTGATAGCCTATTAGGGGTTAAGTTTGCTTAAAAATTTTTTAATAAAAATACACACACACACACACACACACAGATATATATAAATAAATAAATAAATAAATAAAAATATAAATATAAATATATATATTTATTTATTTATTTATTTATTTTTAATTAATTAATTTTTTTTCTTACTTGTTTGGCTGGATCCTTCTTGACCAATCCAGTGGCAGCGGCAATATTGCCCGCGCCCTCCACAGTTTTCTGGGCCACAGCAGTAACTCCAGTAACCACCGCGCCACCCACCTGAGAAACTCCAGACACAGTTTTACCTGCAACTGTAGACGATGAAAGGAGGAGAAGTGAGAAAGAGAAGAGAGGATGTATCTCTATAGAGCCACAACGATACCTGTGAGAATCAGCATGTAGATCAAAGAACAAACACGACACACTTCTCACTATAGGCTACCGTGTTTTAAAGCTTCCACAGTGATTGGAGTAATTCGAGTGGCAGTGCTGTTTGCTGGTGGAAATTCTCTCAAAATTTCTGCATCGTACTGGACTGGACTGAGCAAATTGTTTGTGCACCTGATGTATTTTGGACCTGATGGAGGAACTGAAGGAAAATAATAAATATTTGTACTGTAGCACTGCATTAAAGGCAGACACGATTCTGTGGCAGGAATCAGTGAATGGAGTCAGAAACCCTTATGAAAATCAGCTATCTGCAGTCCAAAGAAAAAAAACATATAAACAAGATCCAGAAAGGCCATTGCCTTCTCTGAGCATGAGCTTGTTGGATCTAGACTGAGGTGAACTGGAAAACTGTCCTGTCCATTTCTAAAATCACAGACACTGCGTCCTATGGGTGAAACAGGAGCGGGACCATCTGGTTTGTTCAGTGCATAGTTCAACAGCCAGCATCCATGGCGGTATGAAGTTGCATTAGTCCTCTTAGCATCTGTGAATAATTGTCATTTGGATGACATGTTTTTGGGGAGGGTCTTGATTATTTCTGCAAGATAATGCCAAAACACATTGCCGCCCTAGTAAAAAAGTGTGGATGGGAAGAATGGAAAAACATTTTGTTTTCAAAATGACAGCACTTGCATCCCTTCGATCCATTAGATGCAATACAGTGGCCCTTGTCCCATCATGTGGTGCTATTAAATTCATACAGATGACATACAGTATTTATTCAACTAAATAGGGATAGTAAATAATGTGCAAATCTTTGCATTCAGTGTTTTAATCTTTTTTTTATTTGGAAACAGTGTTGTAAACAAGCATAATTTGCCTGCAGTATTATTTAAAACAGGATCATCACCTGACATATCATTTGGTTAACAGACCAACTTCAGGAGTAGCCTAGTCTGTACACCTCCTCGAACCTTCAACTGTTTGAGCAAAGCACTGTTGTTTTACATATCTGTCCACCTGGTTTTACATTTGTTTCAAGTGAATTCTATGTAAACTTTTCCTTTACGTATCTTGTGCACTTTTTTTAGTGAGGTTTCCTTGTTAAATTAAGACTAAAAATGTCATTAAAAACTGGCATGTGTGGCATATAACTGAGAGCCACTAAGCACCAAACGCTTCTGCTGTCTATTTTGATGTCTTGTTTAGGTGTTCACTACAGCAGTAGTTTACACTCTGGGAATCAAAGCCCCAACATAGGTTCAGAAATTAAATCTGAGGAAATTAAAATATTATTTTTTTTCAGAATTTGCAGTATTAATTGTAATCAATTGAAGACTTTTTAAGGCTGTACAAAACTGTGAAAAACTGTTGAACTAATCAGATCTAGTCACCATATACAATTGATGTGAAGTCTGAAGTAAGCTTTGCTTTGTTTTAATGGCAACAAGCCAGAATGTGTGGAAATTATGACTTACACGGATGCAGCAGTGCTACACGGGATAATTAGTCAAGTCTCAGGTACTCATAGGGCATTACATTGGTCTATGTGGACCACTTGAAAGCAGATTATCAGATCATCTAATGCACATCGCTTGCTGCCACTGGAAGAAATTATCCTTTGTCCATCTTCAAAATAAATAAGACATCATGCCGTCGTGTCTTCCTCTTATAATCCCACCTTTCAAAACACTGCTTTGCTTACAGCAGTACAGACATTTCCCTGGATGCCTATAACAGATGGCTTCCTTCTGCTTCTCTGTTCGTCATGAATGAGAAATGGCAAGGCATGGCCTGTGGGGAGTTAGGCAAGTTGTGTTGAGTTAGGCGGTGAAATATGACCCTAACCTACAGTGTTACAGTACATCTCTCTAACTGACCACCTGTGGATTCGGATAGATTACCCATGCTTACCTTTCTTGACAGCTTGAGTCAAACCAAAAGTCAGACTGAATTCAGAAAACGTGTAAAGTCATACAACAAGGCAATGAAACAAATGCATTAAGACAATAATATATGCTGTTACCTGTTGTGACGCCATCCTTTGTTTTAGTACCTGTAACAAAATACAAGTGGAGCTCAGTTAGTCAGAAATATAAGCCACTGTGGCCCACAAATCATTATCCCCTGTTTAATTCAATAATTATAATATCAGTAATTACAATAATAATAGCGAATTAGTAGCATTTGAAAGGTCCTGTCCCGTTGTTCTGGTATCACTGTCACCAATCAAATTAAAACCCAGAACTCACCAACATACATAACCCCATCTTTCGTCATCTCAGCTGCTCCGGTCACTCCCTGCTTGGTTTTCTCGGCCGCTGCCACGACCCCATCCTTGGCTTTAGAGAAACCCTTCATTAACGCGTCCATGGCTGCTCGACTGGCTCCCAAATTTTACGCACACACAGCTGTGAGGATGTCAAAACAGGAACAGTGAGAAAGCACACGGGGATGAATTGAAGCACTCGATATTAAAACACACAAATGATGCCACCGCCCTTCTTTTCCCTCCGACAGGTTTGTCAAGCCAACATCGTCGGCTGAAATGTTTGTGCAGGGGTAGTCTATACGAGCAGCTCTGCTCTGAGGCTGCTGGAAATCCCACCTGTAGGAACCGGTCACAGCCTTGCCAAGAAACCATGAATGGATTTTTACTATTAATTGAAATAAACGGAATAGAAAATGGATCTATGGATCTTGTGTTGCAGTGTGACAAAAAATAAAAATAAAAATAAAATTAACAAAGATAAATAAAATTGTGCGGATGTTAATACTCTCAAATAGACGATTTAAGAATATTTTAAAATAAGGGCAATAAATAAAAGAGCTGTGGCTCACGCACCTGTTTGCTTCAACTTCCTCTGAGGAGAGGAGGTGCTGATCTTCCGGGATGACAGTGAAGATTCACCCAAAGAGCAGAGACACCGGTTTATTGTCTCCAAACTTCAACTTCTCTAAAGGAAACGAGTGTATTGTCTTCCAAACAGACCGACGGAGGGACGCAGACAGCGAGACAGACAGACAGACGCTCCACAGGTTTGACAGACGCCTCCTGCAGACGCCGCGGCGATGGAGAAGGACCGATTAAACCCCGTGATGCTTATGAGAGAGAAGAGATGCTCCACTGCCTGTCTGTAACACACTCACTCACTCACTTACTCACTCACTCACTCACACAAAGATTACGTAGCTCTTTCTGTACGTAGGTTGCCCACAGCGTGTAGGTGCAGCAGGCTCTTTAAAATCTCCAGTCGGCTCAATGCATCTGTGGCCAAACTACCAATTAATGGCAGTGTAATTATGCAAGAGAACACTGGTGGGCTTTTCACTGTGAGCACCATGTTAACTGCAGCTGCACAGCTGGTCCGTCATCAAGTGTTTGCATTGTAGGCCCAAATCACAAAGCCAGGAGGTGGCTCACAGCAAATCGGATTGTGAATAATGAATTATATCACGCTTAGTTTTTCCATTTATGCTTTATTTTTTTGATGGCTTTTGCTTTTTCTTTATTTAAAATATAATAATAAAACAATCAAATAATCTATGAATTGTAAATGATGGGTGGCTTATTTGCAAGAAGGTCATTTAGAAATTTGGAATGGCCCACTTGGTGAAAACAGTCTTTAACTGAGCATTTCTTCCCCCTTTACATAAGGGCTGGGGGGGGTTTCTCCATTTTAAACCTACACTCCTAACTTATGACATGATGATCTAATCCTTTAGGCTATTAAGGGACATTAGTACTTACTTGATGGCTCATTGGAAAGAGGAAACCTCTCTGTTCTTTTAAAGGGATTACCAAAATGCAGCCTATAACTTAATTTTTGCCACAAAGAAAAGAAAAGAAACCCTGCCAATCTGATAATCATGCATTTGTTCCTTGTTCTAATGGCTTATAACTTATTGCTTGTAAAGTTTGTAAAGCTTTAGTCCTTTACAAGAGGTGCATTATTAAAAATAAAAACGTGCTACCATCAGGGTTGCCAGGTCTGTTATGAAATAAATAAATAAATTAATAAAAAAAATTCAACAAGCAGCAACATTTCAAAAGTGACTTGAACCATCGGCACCACTTCATGACAAGCAGCTAAGTCTGCCTTTATAAATAGAGCTGTAATAAACCAAAGGTTTCAATGATCAACTCTGCAGCTCTAAGATGTTGATAAATGGAATTGCCAGTGGTATTTTTAACAACGACATGAACCCAGACTGTGCTATTAGATTTAGAATTGGAGGTCTTTATTGTCATTATACCATGGATAACAAAATTGCAGAGCCGCTACAACTCAACAAACATTCAGTTGTTTATACAGTAAATATAAATAAAAGTACTAAATATAAAAAGTGTATAAGAAGTACTAATGTGCTGTTATTTATGGCTTATAACCCTATAAAGTAATTATTCATTAATCAGTAACAAAGCCTGTGAAGACACTTTACCATAGTAGAAATGTAATACTATATTAGGATATATAAATAGTGCTCATTAGATTGTTTGAAGGGATACATTTCCTTTCTCCTTCCTTCATTTTAATCTGTGATCTTAGCTTCATGTTATTTCCATGTCTGCTTTTCACGATGTCCCTGCCTTCTGATGTTCAGCGGCTTTGATTTATTTGGGTACATTTGGTTTTCAATATGCTCAACACAAATGGAACAAAAAGCGACTTGCTTATTTCAAATGCAACATTATACGTAAACATATTAAGCTTTCCTGAAATATTAGTCAAAGCAAATATTTGTGTAGAAAATTTCACAGATCTACAAAGTGCTTTGCTCGAGCCATTAAAACCATGCAAACAATAACAATACAAACACAATGTTTTGTAGTTTGTCTTTAGACAAATCATTGGCATGTTTATCATTTGTACACAAAAAACCATAAGCAAAAAATACACAAATAAATGGCATGAAAAATCACAATTAAGCCATAAACATCCACTCCCATATACCACTGTCCCATGTTGTTCTAAAGATCTGTGGTAGCTGCTATTGGTGTACTTACAACAT
>VUQI01002106.1:1540-13109 GCA_015106735.1 Paratilapia polleni | reverse complement strand
ATAAAAAAAAAAAAAAAAAAAAAAAAAAGAAAAGAAAAAAATTAAAATAAGACAAGTATGCTCAGAAACCTGACCGGGAAACCAAAAATGAATGAATAAATAAATTAAAATTTAAAAAATTCAAGCAATAAAACAACACAATTCCGGTTCTGAGTCACATAAAGCCCCTTTGAGTCTTTTAAAGTGATGGCAAAATACATTAAAACATGTCATGTGCTTTTCTTGACTTAAAAAAATACAAAAAAATATACATAGCCCTGATCTTAACCCATTGATGACTGAGGCACTTCTAGTGCACAGTCTAGTGTTATTATTAGCACTGGTTACTTACACTCATCTGTGCTGTAGCGTCAACAATCGAGTAGGACCCCCAGAGGGGGGTTTGTATATAAATTCCACTGTACATCAATGGTAGAACTTTTTTTTTTACAACCAGAGCCAAAGTTATAAGATGTTTCTTTCAAAATTATATGGGAATGACAACTAATATTGTTAAAGTTATGGAAAAATGATTAGGGTGAGGCAGCCCTCACTAGATAAAGAGGACACTGTCTCCTGCATTCACAGCTGACATTAAGTATAAGGTGTTGTTGTGGAAAATAAGTCTTAGTAAATGGAGTTTTCAGGTGTAACAGTCTCCTTTATTTACACAAAGACATGAGGAGGCTGGGTACATCAGAGGAATACGACCACTTTCACAAAGAGACAGAACTCATACTTCTATCCCTGAAAAATTCTCAGAATCACTGCTCAGTGAAAATACCCTTAACTATCCGTGTGGGTGGTCTAGCCATCATGTCTCCTCGGCAAGGGCATCGCTGTCCCCAGAACACCACAGATGATTATACATCAAACATACTGAATTAAATCAAACATACGGAATTAAATCACATGAGTAAATCATATAAGTAAATAAGGTTATGCCACTTGTTTATTAAGAAACTTCCTACCACAGCGTCATCAACTATGAGTGCCTGGGATACTGGCAGACAGGACATTGTGAAGCCATGGATTTACACTGAGAGCTGGCTGGGTCACTTCTTTTGAATTCTGAGTGATCTCAAATGTTCTAAAATGTTCTAGTTTCACTGTTTCAAAGAGCAAAGTGCTGCATTTGCATTGTATTGAGAAACACGTCATTCAAACATCTGTCTTCTCCAGTAGATGTCTAAATAGACAAGCAGACATGGGAAGTTTTGAGAAGACTGTTATTATCTTGCAACACAAACATGTTCATATAAAAGGTGTGGAAATGTGACAGCCTGTAGATGAATGATGACTGGGAAGCTGTGGCCAACTTTATACAACAGATAGTAATGTCGGTTGGTTGGGCAATGAGTGAAAGATAACATGTATTTTGTAGGGTCTTCACCTTACAATGTAAAGCACCTTGAATTGAATCAAATGCATTTAATGGGTTGCCTTCATTTTGTACAGAAATTCATAGTCCATAGAATAATCCTAATGACTTCGATGAGCTCCTGATTTTTTTCTCTTAAAAATAGTAAGTACCATTGCTGCTCAACATCCCTAGCACTTCTGTAAGACTTCTTTTCCGATTGTATTGATTTAAAATTCAATTTCATAATTGAAACAAATGACTTCCTGATGTTTTTTTTATTCTTTTCTGTCCACTTTGACAGCAGAATGTTTGCAACAAGCTCCCTGATAATTGCTAAGTGGTTAGCTGATGTGATTTGTTATGGTGCCATTATGTCCACTGGGATCTTAAAAGTCATATCACATAAAATGAATGAATTCCAAAAGTGAGCACTGGCTTTGAAATAAATAGTTCACAACAGAGAGGCATAAATGAAAAGATCTATGACTTAAACTCACAAGACTAAGAACAACTATGCCTATTAAACTCCAAGACGTTAAATTGGGACAATAGCATGATAATTGTCTCTGTGATAAAGCACTGAGAAATCAATGTTTCCTAAACTTGGCATCTCCTTCTCGGGAAACCAGATGGCCTCAGCGCTTTCTCTTCACTACTGTTCTGCAAGTTTTTACTCCTCTCTGTGCTTGAAGGCAGACTCCCTGCCAGAGTCTGTTGCTATGTTTTCTGCCTGTGAATCATCATCCACATGAGTATTTTTCTCCTGTCTGTTACTTTTCATTGTATTATGCATTGGCTGTGATGTGTTTATGGCCATATTTAAAGGCTTAGTCCAAACTCCACTGCACCCGGTGACTTGCAGACCTAATACAGTATATGCACTCGTGGGAAGTCTGTGTGTAGTAAATAAATCCATAAGTCCACAAGGGGTCACTAAGTGAACAGGGGTCAGTGTGTGAACACATCACTGTTCAAACTTTTGTAAGGTACTTGAGTACCTTTGGATTAGGTGAACACATCAACACTCACATGAGTCAAATGTTAAGTGCTGATTCAGTTTAGTGCTGCTAGTCCAGGCAGGCACTGTTCAACGAGCTTATTAATACAACACTGTATTTTGTACAACTGAGTCATCAGATTGTTTTTTTGTGATCTTTTCAGAGCTTTTAACAAGGATGTCACATATTATAAATCACAAATGAGCTGAACTGCTTCTATGGGCTACTGATTCGGTGAAAATGTAGTTATGTTAATACTACTGCTAATAATACAAAGCATATTTTGTCAATTAAATATCAGTTTTTGATTTATTAGTTTGCTCATGTAATGAGGTCTGATAATACGCACACATACAATATGTATAGGGTGCATAGATTAAATGCTTTTGCAAATAATGACAGCATGTTTCACTTGATTAATTATCATAGCCTGAATTCTAAACTGTAAATAACCATTAAACTAGTTACAAATCATAAATATACATGGCTTCTACTGCATAAATGCTCTCTATCACTTCGAAGTGAATAAACCACAGACCAGCAGGTATTCACCGCCACTCAAGGACATTTCAGCTTGTAATTTTGATTAGGTTATAAAATGAATGTGATGGATTGTTGACATTTACATTGCTTTTAAAATGATTTGCTCCTAGGAAAGGTTTCATTTAGGAGTAATTTTTAATGAAATTTCCCAATTACCAATCTTCCTTTGGAATACAGTTAATTCAGTTATTAGAAAAGATTGGACAGTTTGCAGCGGTTGCTCTTTGTCTTTCTTGCTAGATGAGAAAATTGATTGTTGCCATGGTTATGAAACATTGCTTATGGCTGAGGGACAATTGCAGTCAAGCCATTAAAAATGGAATGGCTGGAAAATGGAAACAATTTGAAACCAACATCAGTCTCAGATGGTCAAAGTTGACATTTTGTTCACTGACCCATCCACTCAAAACTTTACTTTATTTGAAAACAAAAAACAAACACTTTTTTGGGTATTTTTGTTGATTTGGTAACCAAAATTTCTATTATGTTTGAGTAAATGAAACCCTAATTAGCAAAACTGGTTAGAAGAATGATTTTATTACAGTTTCCTTTGGCTCTGGCTAAAACCTCTTTAGGGGAAGGCAAAAATTTCTTTTTGCAGGAAAACCTCTAATTATAGATGGAATAGGAGGCCCTGTAAAAGTAGTAAAATATAAACTATTCAAACTACTGCATGTAAACTAGTATATGCTGCAGTCATGTGTTCAAGGAGACTTAGTTAATACTGGCTAATAAATAAACATTGCCAAAAAAAATAATTAATTCGGAGAATGGAAAAATCATCACTCACTAAACACGCTGATGGCTAAATGACAAGAAAAAAAAAGCCACACACACTCTGTGTTCAATAGGACAGGTGTTGGATGAAAAAAATCCAGCAGATATTAGAACAGATGGATCCATTCCCATAAAAGGATTTTATAAGATGTGTAATGTTTTGGCTCAGAAGTCTGTGAAAAGAGCCTTGCACTAATAAAATCCTTAAATGGGAGCATATTGTTGTGTGACTCCAAATGTTCTTAAAGCAAGGAAAACAACACAACAAGAGGGATTTTTCAAAACCTGATCACTGTGTTTAAACATTACTACATACACTATTGGCAAAGCAGTGTTTTTCATTGGTATGTGAGTACAAGTCATGCATTTAAATGTTTACAGTAACACAGGACCAAGTTACCTTGCTAGTATCACTGTCTGCTGTCAATCAGATGCTAGAGAGTAAAGCCGTTATGGCCTCGTGTCATTTATTACTAGCCACAGGGGACAGGTCAGGATCATTACTGTATGTGCTGGTGAACCCTGGGCTCACTATGATGCAGAGGTAGCACAGCAGCCCACAGTCTTAATTAAAGGAACCTGGTGGTTCTCACACTAATAGAAATGGAGTTTTCTTCAGACCAGGGTATGAAATCAAGTAATTCTCCCTTAGTTTGAATTATTGTATTTTATAACAACACTTTGTTTTCTTTGTTGTATGGGTATTTCTATTGTTGTTTCTGTTATAAATGGGGAAAAGGATCCACTCTGTGGATTTTTGTCATTGATTTTGGTTCAATCTTGTTAGACAACACATAATATAAAATAGTTTGAATACAGTCAAATGTCTTTAAAATTAGACAGAGTTCCTCTACAGTAGTGAAGTAAGTGTTGTGTAATGCAAAAATCCTATCCAATTATGTATGATATGCCTACAAACATGATTTTTTTTTGTGTGTGTGTGTTCTACATCAGTTCCCAACCTTTTTATCCAAACATGCATCCACAGGCAGTCAGATGAAAAGTTCTCCATTAGTCGCACCACATTGTGAATTTGATCAGTGGAAAAGACTTGATATTTGGTGCTAAAATATTTTTCATACAGTTTAAAAGTGTGTTTATTTTTTGTCTTTCAGCTGTCAGTTTTAACCAAAAACCTTTAATTCTGTTTCAAACATTTATCAAGCCATCTGTTCCATCAATCTATCCATTACATTAAGAATTTAGCTTACTGTATTCATTACTTTTGTCTAAACATCCACTTGTGAGTTGCAGAATTACCTAGTCTATGGAGCACAGCGCTGCTGATTAGACTACAGGTCTAAACAATTCATTAAGTCACATGTTAACCATGGGTTCACCTTATTCATGCAGCAGCTGAAGTATGAATTGTCAGATATTACAAATGGTAGATTTTGCTTGGAGTAATCACTGAGTGTCACTGACTCTGATCTGATAGATATACCATCTGTAGAAAAACTATTGAAATGGTTAAAATAATTTTTTCCTGCTGAATATGTGATCATGCACTGTTTTATCAATAAGTGGAATTTCTCACAGATACCTTGATATTTTTTTCATTTACAGGCAGCAGTGTCACTAATGCTAGTGGACTGTTTGCTATCATTTTGATGACAAAGAGCGTTTGGTTTGTTACTGAACATTGATGAAAGGCAGACAAAAGTAACAGGCTGTAGAACTTGTCTGTCATATTCTTTGGACAGCCTAAAAACAGCTGTGCCATGTTAATGCAGCTTCTTTCATCAGTGACCAACTGAGCAGTCCATAACAGCATGCTGCTAGTGCTAGTGAACTTGAATCACTCAAATCATTGAACTTTTAAAGAGTTCAAAAGGCAAAATGATGATAAAGCAGACAGTAACCCTTTTTAATCAAATATTGTTCCTATTAATTTTCTTTTTCAAAATGACCAGCCTAATTGATATGATGAGCCACAAATATTGTATTTGTTTTCCTATAAAGTCGGCCATACTTTTTTTCCCTCCATAATATGATTTGCAGAGTGATTTGGGATTTAAAATCCACCATTTCCTCAGATACAGCTGAAAACAGTATTATCAGGGCATTGCAATGTGTGCATGAGGAGAGGAAGACACAGTCTGATGATGCGCAGTGCTCAGTAAGGCATAAAAAGGATAAAGACACATCAAAACCACAGTCTGACTGTGCACCATTGCCCTGCTGCATTCATTGGTCACATTAATTGGTGTATGTGCTCAGCTTTTTTTTTTCTTTCTCTTTTTCTCTCTGTGTGAGAGTGCACATGGAGATCCAAACCAGACTGGTACCGATGAACAAAAGCACAGAACTTCACTGTTAACTTTTTTCAGGCCTCATTAAGGACAGACTGATTCAGATCTAAAGCTGAAGAGAGACAGAGATGTAAAAATGATACAACTGATACAAAAAAACCCAACAAAAAACAACCCAAATGTTAAAATAAAAACTACTGTACTGCTGTGTACCGCTTTAACAAATGATATGAATTCATTTCATGTTACACAGTGCCACCTACTGTAATATGTTTGCTATAGCCTTTTAAACCCACTGACCTGCACAAGTGAAGAACCAGCAACGTTTAAATCCACTGATCACTCAGATTTTAAAAAAGCTGCTTTCAATCAGAAGTCACATTGCAAGCTGATTAATGCATGTACCGAGAGCACATTTCACACAGGTGCAGCGCACTTCCAAAGGCACGTCTCCCTTTGTTGAAATACCATTACCATAACTCTGTTTTTTTTCTAGCTGTAAGAGTTCTTCCTTTGTAGTTGGAATAAAACTGTGAACATCAGGGCGATGAGTGCTTCAAATATTTAGGCGTATTTGGGTGAGGTACCTTGATATCTCAGGGTTTTTAGACAGCCAAGAAGAAAACAAACAGATGCTGTGAAATAACACTTCAGTAACTTTAGTAATGCAGTAATTTTATCCTCTTTGTCTGTTATTATTTATTTTCCATTCCTGAAATTAAATAACTTCTTTTCTTTTCTAGGATACCATTTAATTTTTTTTTTTTACACAATAAACATTTTAGGCTTTTTCCTTAAGTGTGACCTCAACAACATATTTTCTTTGGCTCATATTTTTTTCCTTCGATGACACATCCATCCATGAAATGGCTCAGAGGCTCTTACTCTCACTGCATTTGCCAGGACATCGTCCATGCTTTGAGTCATCGGACACTTGGCAGACTGTGGAGGAGTGATGACAGTTTGTTAGTCACTCCTTAGGTGTTGGTACACGTTTTAATGTAAAAGTGGGTGCAGCCACAAAAGGTGAAAGGATGTATTATCTTAGTGAGTGTTCTATTATTTTTCCTGTCAAAAGCACCTACCTGCACCAAAGAGTGTCTTATTGTGATCGCCATGAATGGGATAAATAGATTCAAAAAGGTGCTGGAAACAGACATTTTGATCCATGTTGACATGATAGCATTGGACAGTTGCTGCAGATTTGTCAGCTGCTCATCCATGATGTGAATCTCCAGTTCCACCACATTCCAAAGGTGCTCTATTAGACTGAGATCTGGTGACTGTGGAGGCCATTTGAGTGCAGTGAACTCACTGTCATGTTCAAGAAATTGGTACTAAGGGGCCCAACACTGACCAAGAAAATATCCCCCACACCATTATACCACCACCAGCAGCCTGAACCATTGATACGAGGCAGGATGGATCCATGCTTTTATGTTGTTTGTGACAAATTCTGACCCTACCATCTGAATGTTGCAGCAGAAATTGAGACTCAACAGACCAGGCAACACTTGTGACAGGAGCGGCAGCTGGTGGGGTCTTCAGCTGCTGTAGCCCATCTGCTTCAAGGTTGTGCATTCAGAGATGCTCTTCTGCATACCTTGGTTGCAATGAGTGGTTATTTGAGTTACTGTTTCCTTCAGCTTGAGCAATCTGGCCATTCACCTCTGATCTCTGGCATCAGCAAGGCCTTTTCTCACAGAGAACTGCCACTCACTGAATATTTTCTCTTTTTCAGGCCATTCTCTGTAAACCCTAGAGATGGTTGTGAGGAAAATCCCAGTAGATCAGCAGTTTCTGAAATACTCAGAACAGCTCATTCAACCATGCCACGTTCAAAGTCACTTAAATCACCTTTCTTCCCCATTCTGATGCTCAGTTTGAACTTCAGCAGGTCTTCTTGACCATGTCTACATGCCTAAATGCACTGAGTTGCTGCCATGTGACTGGCTGATTAGATATTTGCATTAACAAGCAGCTGAACAGGTGTACCTAACAAAGTGGCCAGTGAGTGGATGTTTTTGCTCACTTTGCCATTTCTAATTCCACAAAGCACACTTAACTGCAAATTCACAGCACACATTTTGAAACTTAAAATTTTTTATTTATCATAATTTTCTGTTTGCTTAAAAACATTATGATCATGATGTATCTGATATTATAATTTTATTCTAAATTGTTGTAAATAATTTTCTCTATATTTCTGTTACTTTTGTTTTTTGTGTTTTCCAGCAACCCTTAACACTTTACAGTATAGCCAATAGAGTAGCTACAGTGAAACTTTTCTTTGTTAATCAGGTACCCCAAAATACATATTAAAGTTTCTTCTCATTCTTAAATATCTGTAATAAAGATGAGCACAGTAACAACAATGGACATTTTAGAGGAAAATAGCTTTAGCAAATACAGGGTACTGCAAAACAAAGCACACTTATTTTCTATTTATTTATTTATTTATTTTTTGCTGTGTATTTTTTCAATACTTTCTTTTCCACACATGTACTGAGTCATACAGGATACAATGGTCGATTTTGATGAATTTCAGCCATTACATGATAGTTAGGGAGTAACCTAAGTGACTATGACTAAGATAATTACACTGGTGGGTTGATACCAGGATTAACCCTTGCCTTACGCAATAACGCTTTAAATTATATTTGTTTTGTTTTTTTTCTTTATTTCCACCCAGCAACCCAACAATGGTTTCAGTCATTCTGGTTTCACTGTTGAAAATCTCTTACAGTCATTCTGTCACCTTCATGGTATTGCTTTACTTGACCAGCTTTGCTGTTGTCACCTCAGATACTCCCAATGTTTCCCACCTGGACATCCTCACAGTCTCACAGATGCTGCTACAGATGTAGCATTCATTGGGTTTTATGGCTCTGACCCACTTTACCTTCAGGGGTCAAATACAAGTCAGGCATTTCATGGTGTTAAACTGTCCTTGTAACACAGCATAACAGTGGCCTGCCTACAGAGAATTGTCACTAGATGGCACCACTGATACTAAAATAGCAAAGACATGATATAGGAGTGTAACAGTGTTCACAACAGCTTAAATATTTAGGGCTATTTTTAATGAATTTCAATGTGACTTGTCATACTTTTAAAATTTTTTTTATCTATCACACACAAACTGTGGAAGGCCACAACTTTGATGACACAGCTCATCATCTTAAATAACAACTAAAACAACCTATAAATACCAAGGAATGCCTATTTTTAGAGTCTTTTTTCCAACCATGGTTTCTGTATTCCAGCTGTGTGCTATGCCTCTTTTATACACCGAGGGTAAGAACATTTCTCCAAACGATACACCTGTGCATCCTCAATTATAGCTCCTCAAGCAAGCAAGCCTCCTCTCTCCTCTGTCTTCTGTCCTCCAGGTACAGTTTAGAAACTGAGACATCCTTCATCATGATGTATTGAGATTGATTTCTGGGTCACAGGCAGGAGGAAGGAGAAGGCAAGAAAAGCACAAGATAGCGAAATGAGAAAAGTCCATGAAGCAAAGTTGAGCATGTGTAAAACATGTGTAGACTAAACAGAGCTTGTTCTAGCAACTACTGGCACATATTGTATGACATACACTTGCAAGGAAAAATTGGAGATATTAGAGCAATAGTGGTGTAATACGCATGTAATATTTCTTTTGGGGGATCTTGGAGGAGATGATTAGATTGTGCAGCTGTGATATAGACCTGGCATAACGGATTGTTTTCCACAATCATCCCAAGAGTGTTAGCAGTTTGGGAAGGAGGGGTGATTATATAGCCTTCCACTGTATTGGGAAGAAGAAGTCCATAGCTCAATGTAAACGCTGAAGGAAGGAAAATATAATTTAAGTAGAAAATATGTGATGATACAAATGATATAAATAGCTGAAAGGGGAAAAGTGAAAGGGCCCAAGATTAAAACTGTGATGAAGAAGCTATATGATGGAGACAATATCGCCAAAATCAGTCACAGTCTAATAAAATACTGAAAACTGAACCTCAATCATAAGCATATGCAAAGCACAGAAACAAATCTGATCAAATATTGCAATATTGTCCCTCACATAGAGACTCATAATGTATACTCAGGACAGAAAAAAAAAATCTCAGTTCTTCTTTCTACATTCAAACTAGTATCACTGGTAGGATAAATGGAATCTCATTAACAGACTATCGGTTGAATGGGGTTGAACACAAAGAATGAGATGCAGATTTCTTGATTTGACAACAGGTATCGTAAATATGCTTGAGCATTTCCCAAATCCTCTAAACGATACCTCTTACATAACCAGACGTAGTGAAAGCACAACACTTTGAGCAGATACCAGGGACTCCTGATGATGAGAAATGAGAGTGATTGGAATTTTTGATAAAGCTTTGCCAAAAATTATGCGCTTTTCTTACTCAGTGACAAACATCTTACAGTAAAACTGATAAGACTGTCAGTGGATCTCATCAGATCAAATCCAAACAAACAAAAAAGAAAAAAAACCCTGCAGTCTCGGTTACTCATCTGAAAAGCGACCCTCGTAAACAGGGAATGCTTGACATCAGATTTAGCGATAACTCTGATAACTCTAACTCTTGATTTTAGTCTAATGTGTTCCGTCACTGAACGTGTTCCGTCACTGAACGTGTCCACGTGACGTCAGTATTTTACTGTTAAGTTACATATTACACTCAATCCATCTCTATGTTAAGATGCACTAATCATTTTTTTTTTTTTATAACAGATCAAGTGATAACATGCTGTTTGATCTATTGCAATAGCACAAGATAACAAAGTCAGCAACCTCTTGACAAACATAATGGAGCACTTAGCATCTAAAAAGCCTCATAGTTTCATCAGGAGTGGTGGAGACCAAAACAGAGCATCTATCACCTCCTCAGACATGACTTTGTAATAGTAGCCACACACCATGGACACAGATTGCCACCTAATTACTGCTTCTTATTCCTCTTTTTTACCGTTTTTGGTGAGTGGCAACTTGTACCTACTATGCTGGACTACTACACTGAATGATATGATATGAGTATTATTAACATGATATTACTATCATGGGTCATCATCAGTACTAATGCACACTGCAACACCTAACCACAACCAAATTGTAGACAAAGTCGGTCATTAGCTGGTAAACAATTAGAGAAGCATTAAGCAGCTACATGCTTCTCTGACTATATGTTTCCCTCAAGAGTCGATGGAGACCAAAATAAGAGCTACAAGGACACATAAAAATCAACAGTTTTCTCTTCAATTGCTTGGTCTTTCCCATTAGCTGAAACTGAAAGGAGAAACCCAGCTCTTCTTCAAATATGCCTTGGATAAACAAAGTTCTTCACTAAAAGACAGTCTGTGTTACAGCTCAAGAGGCTCCAGCACAATCTGGATGTGGACTGACTAATAATCCATGTGTATTAGCTGTTCGCATGGCTGATAAGAGGACACCACAGACTGTCTTGAGTCATGATGAGAATTTACTCACACACTGTGACTGTCAAATATGTTTTTCTTTCTCAATCCATAATGATAAGTTCAAAGGGATGTTTTGGAGTTTCAGAGGGAAGGGGACCAGCTTGATGGATGGTTAACTGTACAGTATATACAGCTGGAAACCCACTGCTGTTTTTTTTTTTTTTTTTTTTATTCAAAGT
>VUQI01002104.1:0-12878 GCA_015106735.1 Paratilapia polleni | reverse complement strand
TTAAGCTTCAAAAGATCAAACAAAATGTCCAAAAGCAGTGCCAAGACCTACAAAAACTTAAAATAGCAGTTTATTCTACATACACGTAAAACAAGACAACATCCTCATTCATTCATAAGAACTTGTCCACACTAAATGCTTGCTTGTTGGTTCTACAGAAGATTTCCGATATTTCTATTATGTTGCTCACACTATTAAATATTCCACTAGTTCACTTAGTTTAGCACAATGGCTAGAAACAAAGGGAAATAAATAGCCAGGCTCTATCCAAAGGTAACAAAAGATCTGACCGCAAATAAACATGTTGCTTTCATGTCTGAATGCACACACTGGTCACTTTTTTATAAAGGTTGAGAAGACCATCTTGCTTAGTTGGACCTGTTAAAGATTACTTTTACCATGGCAAAAGTCTAAATGTATGCATTCATGTTGCTATGACTTAGGTCCCACATGGGTCTTTGTGAGTTGCCCAGCTCGCTAAAAAGCATGATTGTTTTGAAGAATGCATTAAACTGCAGTGTTGCTCGTTTATCTTTTTTTTTTCCCCACATTTCAGCACCATCACTGGTTCATTAACATCACAGAGAGCACAAAATATGCAGTTTGCATGCCTTTAGTTGCTGGAGAAATACACAAATACATACCAAACACCTTTCATGTGCTCACTCACTTCTATCTATGACAGATTTAAATGTTAATAAGATACATTTTAACATTAAAGTCAGATTATCAGTGATAATTTCTAACCCGGATTTGACAAAATGTTAACAGGATCTGAAGTTAGTTTGTTGCTTACAGCTGTTTTTAGAAGTCTTTCTTTTGAGTTTATTACATTTTTTTAAACTTAGGACAGATCCAGACTAGTTAACCTAAAAAAAAAAACTGCTGCTCCAGCTTCATAATTACTGCACAGGCATGAGAGCGTTAATGATATATTCATCTATCCATCCATCCATCCATCCATTCATCCATTTTCTTCCGCTTATCCAATTCAGGGTCACAGTTGGGCTGGAGCCTATCCCAGTTGTCATAGGGCAAGAGTGTGGATGTTTTTTTATCTAACTCTTAGCAAAACAAAAAAAAAAAACATGTCTTTCACAATGACGAAGTACGCATTGTAACTGTTGATCTGTATAGTGATGTTAAGGAAGATGCTGCTGGAAGGAGCACGTACACTTTGACAAATGGGTCAGAGTATCCATTGGAGTCCATGGAAGCCAGGTGAGCACATCGGACCACACCTACTATCAGACGACTCTGCTGACTGTTGTACGTCAGTGATACCAAAATACGCCCCCTCTCCTCTGAGTTTTCACTTTCTTTTACCTGTGAACACACATACATAGATTACACATAAGGAACATGTGTAAAGTAACATTAGCATACATAAATTAACAGTATTTCACTAATCCCAACACTCTGTTTCCTTTACAGTGAATTTTGCGTTGATACAGTAAGGACAATGAAACATGTCATTGGGATGTTCATGTTCATCTAGATCTTCCCCACACACACAAACATTTGTCACGGAGTTCCACAGGGTTCTGTCCAAGGACCGATTCTTTTCACTTCATACATACACACACATTCCTTAAGGCAATATTATTAGGAAACACTGGATGTATTTCCACTGCTCAGCATTCAGAGAAGGTTTTTGTGTGCCTGAGATGTAACTGTCACCTGTGCAGTATAGTAGAAACACTGTATTTCAAGCCATGCTAAATTTTAATTTTGTGTTGCCAATTGTTTCCTAATTAAAGAAATCTCAGGATTCTCTTTATAACACAGTAAAATCTTGACCTTACTAAAGTGCCATGTTCTGACTTGGCACTATATAAATAAATTTAATTAATATGCCTTGGTGCTTTTCTGTTGCTGAGCAGTTTTCTTGTTGCTTGTATTTTTGCCTGAGTATTAATGCAATTCTTTTATGATCTTTCATGACTTACTCGAAAGATGATAAAGCACAACTTGATCTATTGACACTGAGTACTCTGTTCCCAAATTTATAATCTGTATAACCCTCTTTGTGGAACTCCTGGGATCAGTTTTATGTAGGATAACATGAGATAAGAGGATTGCTGGAACAAAACAAAATGAGATCCTACCATGGCTGATAAATTAATGTAACTGACAGCAGAAACATTAGTGAAGAAATGTGATCAATAACATCTGTCTAATATGATTTAGATGGTCAGTATGTGATCAGTTCATTTCATATCTGTGGCACAGTGTACAACAATGGTAGACAAATAGTGGCCCATGGGCCAGAACCGACCCACCAAAAATAATACTGGGCTCCACAATTAAAACTGAACTTTGGGAACCTGAGGAAACTACTTTAGGTTACAATATATACACAAAGCTTGTAGAAGTACCAATAAATAATATATTCATGCTAAGTTACTAATTGAAAAATTACATGTTCCTTCAAATACAACCCTAAAACAAACACATGATGTATATAGATAGATAGATAGATATTTTTATATAAATATAAAAATATATATATAAAATAAAATAAAATAAAATAAAATTTGTCCTTGGTTGATCCCTGATATATGAGCTCAATTTATTGTTGTTGATTTTAATTTTTAATCTGATCTACAACACAAAAATATATTAACTAATGCACAGTGGTATGAGATCTGTGTGACGGTCTTACATCATCCTCATAAAGAGCCATGCCGCGGATTGATCCTCCCACAGCCTTCTTCACCTGTACAGAGAACAAACCATCATCATCATCATCATCATGACTGATGCTAGAAGACCTCGATCATTAGTCTGTGCGCATAGAAGTAAAACGGGAAATTTCATTGTGCAAAGAACTGCATACTTTAACATTTCATAGCATAAAGAAACCAGGGAAAACAGCTCTTTCACAAAAGTCAAACAAGAACAAAACACAAAACATACAAGCACTTTTACAGCTCAATAATTTACATGTTATACCTAATTTCCATAGACTGGACAAAACTTAAAATGTCAAGCTGTAAGAAGTCTTCAGGACTTTAGCACAGTGACATCCAGTCATACCCTAAACATGACTGTTTCCAGTCTTTATACTAAGCTGTTTCCTGGGTTTAACTTCATATTTAGGGGAAAAAGTGATCTTCTCTTCTAACAAAACAAAGACTTTGAGTTGCACAATGTATGACCTTTTCTTTTAAAGGTACATTATATCAACAGAAGTATTGGGCCACACCTCTTAATCTTTGAATTTGAGTGTTTTCAGTCCCATTGCCCCAAAGCATAAAATCAAGCACCTAGCCATGCAGTCTGCCTTTACTAACATTTGTGGAAAAAATGGGTCATTCTCACTGAACCCAGGCATGATACTGTAATAGGATGCCACCCTTACAAGAAGTCAGTTCATGAAATTTCTTCCTTCATAGATATCCATCCATCCATCCATCCATTTTCTTCCGCCTATCCCATTCATGTTCGCAGGGTAGGGATGGAGCCTATCCCAGCTGCCATAGGGTGAGAGTCCTTCATAGATAGTCCATTATCAATTGTAAGTGGTGTTATTGCAAAGTGGAAGCATTTAGGAACCACAGCAACTCAGCCATGATGTGGCAGATCATGTCCAGTTACAGAGCCGAATCACTGAGTGCTGAGGTACAAGTCCTGAAGACTTCAGGCCAAAAGTCACCGATGCTCTGCTGACTCAATAACTGCAGAGCTCCAAACCTCCAGAGGGATCAACATTACAAAAACTATGTACCAGGAGCTTCATGGCATGGTTTTCTATGGAGGAGCAGCTCCTGTAGGTGTAATATGTAGGTGGCCCGGTGCTTTTGCTCATATGGTGAACTAAGTGTTTGTTCACCCAAAGTATAAAAAAACTAAATCTTACCTCTACTGGTATCTAGCCATTTTTTGATCAAAGCATTCACCTAGATCCATTTAAGGTCCAGCTGAAGATGCTCAAATGTCATGGAATAAAATTAAATTTATATGAGCACTTTAAATAATATCTGTGTTTTAAAAATGGAAACAGAAGTTGGCAAAATAATATCCAATTTAGTGGCTGCTTTGGAGGTTTTAATCCTACCACAGGATCTTCATCAGCAGACAGAGCTGTCATGAAATTGCACATATTGAAATTTCCATTTATACTAGTGCTTTTAAAGGGGAATGATTATATATTAGATGTATTCTTGGACACCAGAGTAGCTGTGCATGATTCATGGTTTAAAATAATGCTTATTTATCTTATATTGGGCCTTGGTGCAGACCCTCAGTTCATCCACTATCTGAAACAAGCTGCTTTAGCTCCCTTCCCCCTCCAGTTAAATCAGCTTTCTTCTGATTGGTTGCCCATCTTAAACAACAAGTTTGAACAGAAGTTGAGTGGGACTGCTGCGGTCACAGCCAGAACTGTGTGCCTGAAGTATCTTATGGCTCAGACTGATCATGTACCTACACCAAGCAGAAAATGTGAAGAAATTTTATATTTTCACTCAGTGTTAAGTACGCTTTATGCCTGTGGAAACATCAGGTTACTGGTGCCTTACTCAAATGTCCAAGGATAGAACAAGATAAGATGGTCTGAATTGCTGTCATCCTCTAAGATGCTGTTTTGCACCAAAATACAAGACAATGCGTAACCTTCAGTATAGATAATGTGTGACTCACAGTTTAAAACAGTGACATCTCTTGTGTTCTGTACACATTTGTGCATCTCATGTACTTGAGAGTGCTGTGTGTTCATCTGCCAATGTTGTTAACTTACAGAAAAACAAGAGTTGCCTGTGCCTTATTTAACAAAAGTTGTCACCAAGCATTTAGAGCAGTTACAAGCCTGAGCTGCTGTCTTACAAGAATTATTTGCACATATGCAGACCACATTATTTGAAACTTTGGATATGTTTAATATGAGCATTCACCACTGGAACAGTATATATATGACAGAAAATAAGGAAAAGCATAGTACGTCGCCTTTAATCTCATTTGAGAAGAGATTGCATACGGGTCTACAAGACTTAAATTTAAAATTCAACTATTGTGTTTTTATCAGTGATTTGGATCAACTGACCCTATAAATCTAATGTCAAGCATTTAAGTGTCATTGTAATGTCAGTTTTGCCCTCAGACTTACCGGGATCACTCTCTCCAAACAAACATTGAAGTTCTTCTTCTCGTTAAATTTCAGTTTCTTCAGGGCCACTCGTGTCTCTCCTATGAATTCATTGTGTCCAAACTTGTCCTCGTCACTCACTGAAAGCCTGCAGACAGATGATGAGCTCTATGAAGGCCTTTATTTTGATGTAAGTAGTACAACAGAGGAAAAGTAGGCAAAGGTTGTTCTTACCGGAGGGTTTTGCGTGACATTTCTTCGTCAGTGATGCCGTGGTAGACTAGGGTTTCGTTCCAAACAGGATTCAAGGTGTTTTTAAGTGTCTTGGTACGAAGCTTGTTGGACTGAAGACAAGAAATTCAGATGAATTTCTCAAGGAAAAATAGAAACTGAGGAATAACTAGACTCCATGCCTAGATTTAAGACCATGAACATTTGTTGATTGGTTATTGCTATATTATGTAATCTGAGTGCATTTCAAATCAAATAAATCTCCCCAAACACCATATTCTCAAATGGGATTAGTATTAGCAGCTTGCTAGTGAACCAAGTATTTACATTCATCAGGTCACCATGCGTACCTCCAATTTCATGCTAATGTCACTCTCTGTTTGTTAAAAGTGTAATTTAGCTTGCTGTTTTTAAATGAATAAAATCACAAGTCTAAAATAAAATAAAATAAGTAAGTAAGTAAATACCTTACTGGCTCCAGGTAACAGGTGCAGCTTAACATACGGGTCTGCAAGTCCATTGGAGTCCATTGGCTTCAAGCCCTGAAACAAACAAGAAACACAACGCTTGGATTCATCTGGGATGAAGTTTCTTTAGTTTTTTTGTGTGCGTGCATTTCTTCTTCCAATTACTTCTCTCTTTTATCCCATTTTATCTTGTTCTGTCTTGAGCATACAGTGTCTTTAAAGATGGGTGTAACTTCTGGGCCTGGAAGTGAAACAGGGAGCAGCTCCAATGGCTCCAAAAAGAAATCTGGTTGTATAGAAGTCTTTATGAAAACAGCCCTGACTTTATGGCCTCAGTCGCTAGTTTCAAGTCTTCTTGAATACAACATGATGTTTAGTTCCTAAATTATAGCCCCCATTAGTGTCTAAAAGGATGACAAAGCACTGTATGCTCTATGCGGGCCTACTTTGAGACTGGCAAGTCTCTATAAGCAGAGTCCCTCTGTCTCATAGTCAGATCCACCTTGTGCTTGTGACATCAGGTTTCAAAACACCGACATGGCGATGGCAAAAACATTCAGCTTCCCGCCCTATCTTATTTCTTCCTGTCTGATTTGACCGGTCTTGTCCCTTCCCATCGCTTCTCTTCTTGGCCTGTCTTGCCCCAATTGTCCCTTCTTGTTCTGTCTTGTCTTATCTTATCTTATCTTGCCTTTTCATTTGCTCAGTGTCTTGTTCTTCTTGTCTCATTTTGTCTTGTCCCCTGTTTTCTTGTTGTGTGGCTTGTTTGCTTTTTGTTTCATCTTGACATGTATTTTTCCTGTGTTGTCTTATGACCCCTTGCCTTCTTCTTTCAAGCATCCTTTTATCTTGTCCCAACTTCTCTTTTTTGTCTTCTCTTGTCCAGTCTTCTCCTTACATGTCCTGTTTTGTCTTGTCTTCCATCTGGTAAGTTTTTGTCTTGTCTGATCTGTCTATCTATGTCATTTCCAATCTTTGTCGCTTGTCTTGTCCTATTTTATTCAATCTTTTATTTTGTGATTTTGTCCTGTATAGCCTTTTCTCTGTGTTTTTTTTCCCTCATCTCATATGATCTCATTTTTTTATGTCTTGCATGTGTATGCCTGTTCACCTTAGCTTTCACAATACAGCAGTGTAGTGCATGGTTGTCCTGCTCATAAAGCAGACTGAACTCCAGAGATCCCAGAGTGGCTGCAAGGAAAAAAAAACACAAAAATGTCATCAACACAAAGAAAAGACACTTTTATATGAATCCTGCAGATTAAAACAGATTTGTCATTTCTTTCATAGCTGCAAGAATTTATAATATTTGAATGGATTAAAACACTGTAAAAAAAAAAAAAAGTAAAAAGACATTTGTACTTTCTACAGATAAAAGTTTTGAATTATGAGGAATAATCTATCTTACTGGCATCATCTGAGTCGTAGTCATTGTCCTCTTCCTGTGTTCGATCTGGTGGGGGTCTCAGAGGAGCAGGGTTGTTGGCAGGTGGGTTAACAGGTGGAATAACTCTGGAGGCAGGCATATGAGATGAAATAGAGCTGGAGACAACAGGTTGTCTTTTTTCCTCCACAGCTGGAGGGGACAATGTCTCTTCCTTTTCTGAGTGATTGCTCTCCACATCTGCAACAGGAACTTGAGATTTTACAAAACACAATCAAAGGTTAACACTATCTGAAGTGTCTTTTTATATATCAGTGTTGATTTTGAATGTTTTGAAAGGAGCCCTGTAGTGCTGGGCTTATTCTTAGAAGGAGCAGTGCGACTTTACCTGAGGTAGCGGCTGTCTGCTCTGCGTTTGCCCGAGGTGGTTTGGAGGCTAACACATGTCTCTCCGTCTTCATTACAGCTGCTGGATGGGAATGACTCTCATTACAGCTGTCAGCTGTTGTTCTTGCTGTCTGCTCCCATTGTTCAGATCCAAAAGACCTCTGCTGCTGTGGCTCCGCTCTGAGCTCTGAGGAGACAAAGTAAATTATCGTTGTCGCCATCACTGTTAGTACAACCACACCATACCACAGCTCCTTCTTCAATAAATGCATTACTGAATGGACCTGCCAGGGACTTGCCCAGGGGCCACTAACATTTCAGGATTGAAATTCAAAAATACAAAAATACAGAAAACAACGACAAAGAGACTACAAGTACCCCAAAGAGACACAAATAGAAAAGAGTGAAGTAAAATGCCCACAAAGGCACAAAAGAACCACGGAGACTTAAAGTCACACTGACACACACAAAAAAAACCACAGAGTGACATCAATTGGCCACAAAGAGATAGAAAATGACCAAAAAGAGGTTAAAAATGACCACTTAGAAATAGCAAATTACAACACATAGACTGACCACAAAGTTAAATAAATCAACTGCAAAGATAAATAAAATGGAAAAAAAAAAAAAAAAACATCCACAAAATGCTCCAGCTAGTCAAGTGGGACACCTAGGTATTCCCAAGCCAGTCAAGAGACGTAATCTCTGTAGCATGTCTTGGGTCTACCCCAGGGTCTCCTCCCAGTTGGACATGCCTGAAACACCTAACCTACGAGGCATCCAGCAGGCTTTCTAGACAGATGCCCGAACCACCTCAGCTGGCTTACTCTGAGCCCCTCCCAAGTGACCCTGTCCTCCTCACCCTATCTCTAAGGGAGAGCTCAGACACCCTTTGGATTAAGCTCATTTCTGCAGCTTGTATCAGTAATCTGATTCTTTCGATCAATACCCACAGCTCGTAGCATTAGTTGAGGGTGGGAACATAGATCGACTGATAAATTGACAGTTTTGCTTTCAATCTCAGCTCTCTCTTCACCATGACAAACCAGTACAACATCCGCATTACTGCAGACACTGTTCTAATCCGTCTGTCAATATCCCACTCCATTCTTCCCTCACTCGCTAACAAGACCCCGACATACTTGAATTCCTCCACTTGGGGCAGCAACTCATTCCCAACCCAGAGTGGACACGTCACTCTTTCCAACTGCTAATTCTCATCCCAGCCGTCATACTCAGCTGCCAACACCCACTGGAAACAAGTCTGACTTATTGCCAGCAATGTGACTCAAGCTCTCACTACAGTTGTACAGGGACCGAATAGCCCATAACAACAGGCCTGATACCCCATACTCCTGAGGCATCCCCCACAGGTGCTCGGCATTCAGACTTAGCAAATCTTCAAATATCCTCGAGAGGATAAAGAACTGGTCCAGTGTTCCACCACTTGAAAATATACTCAATTGAAGTCAGCTCCACTCTATCCCCACCATAAACAGTGTGTGCAGGAAGCTTCTTCCCCTCCTGAGTTGTCTGACAGTTTGCTAGAATCACCTTGAGGCCAACCAAAAGTCTTGTTTCATGGCCCCATCAAACTCTTCCCACACCCAAGTTTTTGCTTCAGCCACTGCCATAGCTGCACTCTGCTTGGCCTGCTGGTACCTGCCCGCTGCCTCCGGAGTCCCACAAACCCACTAAGCTCGACACAACTCTGCATTATGGCTCTTTTCAACTCTGGTGTCCATCATTTGGTTCGGGAGTTTCCGCCATGACAGACACCAACCACCTTAAGGCCATAGCTCCTTGTAGCCACCTCATTAATGGACGTGTGGAACATGGTCCATTCTGACTCAATGCCCTCAACCTCCCTCAAAATGCTTTCGAAGCTCTGCTGGAAGTGGTAAAATAAAATCAATATTTCTTTTGCATATGATCAAAAGTTAACGACAACTTCTATTTAGCTCTTACAACATTTATCAGTTCTTAAGAAGAATATTTGCACCAATGTGAAACACATTCCCCTTCTAAAAGCTACCATATCCCTGATGATGTGATGTAGGTTCCTGCGATCCACCGTAGCTCTCTGGAATTGAGCAGTTCTCTGTGCTGGACTGTCGAGGTCTGGACAGAGGCAGGGGGGCAGGCAGACCTTGTTGGTCTCTTCCTTTAAAGAACCAAGCTCCTGAACGCTTCTGTACCTGTAGTAACACAATAAATGTATGTCATCTGAATACACGATCCCATGTGTTACAGGGTCAAAACTCTGGCAGAAATTTCACATACTACTACTACTACTACTACTGTGTCTTTAAGCATAGCTGAGGACAGTTTCTAGTGGCCAAAATTGGAACTGCAGTGTGTCATTTTGCACTTGAGAAAAAGGTGTTTATTTCATCACTTCATTTCTTCCTCTTTTACAAAAACATGTCCACTTTGTGTCTGCAGCATTACAGAGTAGTTATTCTGTATGACTGACAGGAGAGAGCATTTATTTAAAGAGTCTGGGCTCCCCAGGGCAGAGACCTCAACAAACACAGCGCCGTCATCAAAACAGCATTGTGTAACAGTTTTAGAAAGAAAAAGGAAAAGAAAACAGACCTTATTATTCAGTTATATTAGTCTAAATACTATCAGCATTTCTTTAAAATTAAATACATACATAAATAAATCATTGCCTATTCCTCATTTTGGATATTGAAGAGGTATCAATAGGAGCTAATTTTCCAGGCCACTGGACAGTGAAATGCAATTCTGTACTAAAAGACAAGCCTAAAAGCTAGAAAATGGATCATATCATGACAAAAGCTGAAGTTGTGGTGGCAGAGTAATGACAAAATGGCATGATTTGGTCTTATTTTATCAAAATAAATCTGTTCGTCATCATTCCTTTTCCCTCACCTCTAGCTGTTCATTGCAGATCCGGCACAGCCACACAGGGCATGTCCTGCTGTTGCTCCAAATCCCACATTTGGTACACATATGCTGCAGGAAAGGAAATATACACATTAAGACAAACTCGCGCACAGAGTCACAGTCTTACACAGACTTAGTCCTCGATGGCAGGTGCACGCAGCACATATATTTTTACAGTTCAGTTAGCATTAACCCTTAGTTAGATACCAAGTGCAACAAGAAAAAAAATGTGATGTATAAGACCCTGAAATACACAGTGTGTGTCAGAATGTGTTAGCACATGACCCACTGGCTGCTTATCACCATAGGAAATCTTTAAGAGCTGCACAGCAGTATAGAGAAGACAGTAAACAGCACAGCAGGAAAAAGTACCAATGCGACAGCTGTAAAAGGACGTAAGAAAAAAAAAAGAAAGTATTAAAATAATGTCCCCTGGGATATTAGATTCTATTTCACATTATTACATTGTTTATACTGATGCTTCCCAACCTAAGTATGTCAGAGTGGTGGGGTTTTTGAGTGCCTGCTGTTTATTAATTAATCTCCTTCCTTGTGTTTCTTTGTGTTTACCTTTTTTGTATGTATGCTTTACATCTCAGCTTTAGCCACTGCCTGTTTTATTTTGGTGAACGCTTTTCCCTGTGCATCTTTTGGTGTTTTCCTTTCTGCCTTTGTCCTGTCCCCTCCTGTGAGTCCCTAATTGTTTCCACCTATGTCTCATTTCCCACTCAGCCCTGAGTATTTATTTGTAGTCATGCCTTTCCTCCGTCTTTGTCAGAGCATCTACTTGCACTCCTGTGTTTCTCCTTGTGCTTTTTTAGTTTGAGGACTCATTATCCTGCCAGTATTGTGCAGCACCTTTTTTTCACACCCTCTGTAAATTTATTAAAATAATTTTTGTGCTGCATTTGGGTCCTCTTTTGAAATCTTAGGCCCAATATCCACACTCACAGACTCACAAACATTGAGTCGTGTTCCAGTTAAGCCCGTGAGGATTCAGGGCTGTCCCATTGTCAAATCATCAAGTGCATGAGGGCTCTCCACAGTGACGGCATTACAGGCAGGCCTTGGGGGTCCAGGCCCATCCAAAAAGGTCACTATGCACCCTCAGCTCAATTCTACTGACACACTTTTACTACATAAGTAAAGGTCATACAGTTTGGTAAAGAAGGAGTTAAACACCCACATCGACAGTGAGTCATCGCAGTAACAACCAAGATCAAGCTAATGATTCAATATTAGAAGCTTAGTGCAAGTGCAGCGACAGCAGTAACTAGCATGAGAGAAAAAGTAATTAATCAGCATGCTTTAAAGCATGACCTCACTTGAAAATGTGCGGAAGTGTATCGAGGAAATTCTGCACTCACATTCGGAAGAAGAAGAAGAAAGTTGTTTATCCTTCAATTTCTTCTATAGCCTGCAAAGGTGACCACGTTTTTAGGTTGTAGTACTGTTTTAAATAAAAGTGGTTTCCTACTGTGCATCTTAGTTTATCATCTCTGTTTAATGAACACAGCATGTGAGTGCTCAGTTGTGCAAGTGACATGTATATGAAACAGCAAAGTGACAGCAAAGCCTGTAAAGTCACACGCCCCCTAACTTTGTCAAAGGAAATTACCCACAGTGCATTGCACTGCGGCAATAAACACAGGGTTGTAAATGTACATCGGAAGGGCAACCAACCTGAAAGTTGCAAGGAAACAGAAGTTTACCTGTCATCAGAGGAATGCAGCACGTAGTGAAGTAATTTATCTTGCCAAATTACTTCACCTCTAAATGTAATCCATGATACTAACTTATCTATAATGTCACACAGTGCTGATTTTATCCATCAGTTAATCATTCAATGGCATAAAGCAAATATGTATAACTGTGCTTTCTACAGTAATATCTTGAATGGTGGCTTTTAGCCAGCTAGTTGTAACTATGCAGCATGTATGTGGCATTGGTTTCTTCCTCATGTCCAAGTCAACTTCATTGTCATCATACTCAGTTGTACAGTATATACACTGTCCACCCAGTTGTTGTACATACATAGACACAACATACAGTGCCATGCAAAAGTATTCATACCCCTTGAACTTTTCCACATTTTGTCACGCTGCAACCACAAACTTAAATGTATTTTATTGGGATTTTATGTGATAGACCAACACAAAGTGGCGCATAATTGTGAAGTGGAAGGAAAATGATACTTGGTGTTCAAAATCTTTTACAAATAAAAATCTGAAAAGTGTGGCGTGCATTAGTATTCAGCCCCCTTTACTCTGATACCCCTAAATAAAATCCAGTGCAACCAACTGCCTTCCGAAGTCACCTAATTAGTAAATAGAGTCCACCTGTGTGTACTTTAATCTCAGTATAAATACAGCTGTTCTGTGAAGGCCTCAGAGGTTTGTTAGAGAACATT
>VUQI01002103.1:18651-36254 GCA_015106735.1 Paratilapia polleni | reverse complement strand
TTGGACCCAAATGCAGACCACAGAGGCGGAATTCAAAAAACAAAAGGCGAGCCTTTATTATGGCTGGAAGTCCAGATATACAGTCCAAAATGCAAATTGACAGAAAGCCCGGGAAAACATACAAAGGTACTGGCAGGCAGGGAAACAGTACGACACAACAAGGGACAAAGGGAGACTCAGACAATACTCACCAGGTAATGAGGGGAGAGGTAACAGGTGGCAGAACAGCTGAAACTAATTGGGAAAACGAGGCAAAGGAAGTAAAACCTAACACAAGACACAGAGGAAAACAATAACCAAAATAAAACAGGAAACAAACTAAGAACAAATCACATGGACACACAACTATCAAAATAATACAGGAAGTAACTAAACAGGGAACACAAACAGGGTTACAGAGATTAAACTTATACACGGGTAACACAAGGAAGGCAGGGAAAACTGAAATAAAACAATATTATAAACAAAAGTTGAACACACAATAAGCAAACTAAGAATCATACATTAATAATCAATAGAACTTAGAAGTCCAAAAAACACAAAATGCCAGGACCATGACACAATCTCTGTTTGCACAACTGTTCCTACACGATCAAGAGTTGAGCAACCAGGTACATCTTAGGCCCCTGAAGGATCTTAGTTGTATCAGATATTATGATGCCATCATGTTGCCTAGCAACCATCTACTAATGGGCTTAAAATGGGGCATTTATATCTTATGCACCTATAACACCTTATAAAAGCACTATATCTTTATATTAAACTCATGATAGCAACATCTAATTTTTATCCACAAAACTTTCATTATGCATGATATGTTATGATATCAATATGCTGCCTGGCAACCACCTAACAACGGACTAAAATAACAGACCACAAATACTGTAGTGTGGTGATGTAGTAATACTGTAAATAACCTGAATTTTGAATCTTACAGTTGAAGGAAGTGTCCCTTATGACACAGAGGATATACTGTAAATTAAAGTAATTTTCCGTTTTAGAAATGAAGGACGGAGGAAGATGACACAGGACATACTGTGAATGGAATGTTCCCTTTTTGGAGTTGAAATGTCCATTAATGACTCAGGATGTGCTGTAATAAACATTTAGCAATTTTCCATTTTGGAGTTGAAGTTAATGCCCATTAATGGCACAGAATATATACTGTAAATCTACAGCACAAATTTAGAAGTAGAAAATTACAGATCATTCCAAACCTTTATGTCTTTAAGACATGCTTATATTTTAATGGATCGTTTGTAAACATAGCACAAAAAGTAAGGAAATTTGTGTTTGGTCGATTATTTCTTTGTTGTAACAATGTTTCCTGGCAATAAATCTCATACCGTTGGAAAGCCTGTTTATGTCCCTTTAAATGGTGCCACATTTGTAAGGAAAAATGTATTTGTGGGTTGAGCAGCAGAGTTAAGTATGTGGGTTGCATCCATGAAGAACTTGCCAAATCTTTTCTGCCAATGCCAAACAGCTTATTCTGCTATTGACTCTTGTTTGGTGTCATTTTATTTGGATGATTGAAGTTTGAAAAGACATATTGGCAATTCAATAATTTTTTCATTTAACAAATGGGGCCTCAGTAGCATGTGGAAGATGGTATGAGATTTATTCCCAAGAAGCATTGTTGCTATAAAGAAATAATCAAACAAACACAAACTGCTTTACATTTTGTGCTAAGTTTACTTGGCTACATCAACAGATATGGTTGGATGTTATCTATATAGCTGGATGTTATCTGCCACATTCTTTCCCACACTAAACGGGCTCAGCATGTGTCACAAGGAAGAAGTCCACACAAGAAGTTTACATAAATAGAAGATAATTTAGAAAAATACATTAACAAAACAGAGACACCAAAGAGGGTTGATACCAAGTTAAATGGAAGAGAGATCTTGAACAGCTGCATCAGCTGACAACCTTACCTTCTCAGCCAATTACACAGGACAAAAAAAAAAAGGTTTTTATGATCATGAGCCATTACAGCACACTTTTCTAAATCTGTTTTTCACCCTGATTTCAGATCTGTTTTCAGTTTCTTCCAGTCACATCAACTTTTTGAATTATGAGCAATTTTAATTTACAGTGTACTTGCATGTGGTTATTACTAAAGTGTAAGCACCAATCAAGTAAATGTTTCAGTGTCATCAGGGCGAGGTCAAATAGGCACACTTCGTGGCACAGATATACTGAACGGTGTCATTCAGCTACAACTGTTTCTTCAAAAATGCTTAGAGTATGATTTTCTTGGGCTAATTATCCCAAATATCATGCAATATGCAATTACCGTCATCACAAAAAAATAGACGTGCTAGAGAAAAACTAAACAGATTTGAAATCAGCATGAGAAACACTACAAAACCCACATAAATTTTATCTCTGTTAAAAATGACCTGTTGAGTTGTGTAATCAGCAAACGTAGCAGAGGACTGCCTCCAAGAGAGTGGGAGGGGTGTCCAAATCCCCTTTAGAGATTAGGGTCCCACCTGACATTGGGAATGAACCAAACTGAAACAAACCAAAAGTCAAATAACACAGAGCAATAAACCACCTGCATTACACATTCCCCATTGTTTAAAGGGCTACCACACAAACTAACTTCCAGCCACCCCAACCAGTCCTATTCCAATGTCCCCACCCAGCAACCCTGGCTATAGGAGCAAATTAAAGGCAAAGGAAAACTACTTGTAGAAAAAAGGGTTGACTGGAAGGTATAACATTATAATGAGACTGGTTCTTGGAACAGGATGTTTCTGAATGTATAACCTGTATACAGAACCAAGGCAAGTAATACCTGCCCCAATTGGCATATGTGTATTTGCAGGATACAGGAGGTTCGTCTGCAGGAAATTGTTTTGAACTGTAAGTACAAATCAAAGTGTTGCTCCCAGAATGTAGCACTAATGGCCTGCACAAAAAACAGGCAGGCACACAGACATCCGCACAGACCTTTCCGCTTAAAATTGGCCACACGGACCCATGCGGACCCTAGAAGACAGTATAACCAAGGCTTGACTGGTACCCAAAAGATAGTTTAGCATTTAGCAAACCACAAGATAAGGTGGCCATCAACAATGATTAAAGCTCTAACCTTACCAGCAGATTGGAATATCCTGGATAAGCCCCTATATGTCACAAACTGGCTCATGGTTTCTGACAAGGAGTGCGTTGACACAAGCGGTTTACTTAAATAGAAAATAATTTATTAAAAATTATCTTATACTAACAAAACTTTTAACTAACAAAAGCAAACATCAAAGAGGGTTGGTGCCAGGTGGCATGGAAGAGAAATCCCTGAGCAGTTCACCTGGGCCTGGTTTTATATCCTGGAAGACCCCATGTGAGCAGCATCAGCTGACTGCCTGCCCTTGGGGACCAATTATCGACAAGTGTAGCCCAGGACTGCCTCCAAAACAGTGGGAGGGCCATCACAACACAAAAGGAAATTTATGCGTTGGTTGCAAAATACACTGCTTAAAGGAGACGTGTATAAGTTGTGGACATTCCCTTGCATGTAGATGAAGTGCCATCTGATACTGGGTTAGCAGATGGTTTTATCAGCGTATTTATCAGCATATTGCTATTAAAAAATCAACTTTTAAGATTCTCAGTATTTAAGTTTGCACATCGGGTCTATGCGTCATGTTAACATGTGGATAATCAAATCGGGATATATAAAATTTACAGTGAAGTATTCTAGAAATGTCATGCACAATGCCCAATGTGAGATTAGAAGACCATTCTTTGTACTTTATTCCACTATACTGCAGTAAATCACTGCAAATAGCAAAATGTATCTTCATACTTTTCACCTCTGCACAAGTCTGCCTCCGATATATTAAACACCTAAAGTCAATTAATATATTGCAGCAGTTGCTGACTGTAGCAGTGAAGTGACAACCCACACCTCCCACTGTTACGCATGCGCACACTGACACAAGCTATCGGATGTGAGCCTTTGATGATATGGGCACGGCTCTGCTATTTTAACCTAGAGTCAAATGAGCAAATCCTTGAAAAACTTCACTGTCACTAATATATACACTATAATTGCATTTCGGCCCTCTCAGTATGCCGGTAAGTCGCCACGCCTTTTTGCAGTTTGTTTTGTTTGCAAACCGGGTTCCTCCCTTCCTGTGCTGATGTGATGCTAACCGGTTAGCACTGTTAGCTTACCATATGCTGTTGCTGTAGGATTAAAAAAAACAAAAACTGCGGCCTTTTCTAACGCTGGGTTTTACCGGTTACTTAAGATTAGGTGTCCGTGAGTAGTGCTTGTCAGCTAACATTATCATTGATGTTAGTAGTGGTAGTAGTAGTGGTAGCTTGCCTAGCAACAAAGCTAAGATCAAATGCAAAGCAGATAACGTTCAAGCATAACCGTTAGCTAGCTTCTAAAAACGTTAGACCTAGCTCGAATAAACAAGCTAGCTGCACTGAAACAACCTGATAGCTCTGCTTTTACTCTCATGTTGGTGAACTTTAAAATTGTCGCTAAATACTACAGCATAACAATTTGGTATTATGGTCCTTTTTTCCAGAGCAATAAGCTTGAGAAACAGGAGGTCAGCGATAACGTTAAGGTTGTGGTGAGATGTCGTCCCCTCAATCAGAAAGAGAAGATGATGGGCCACAAACAGGCCGTCATGGTGGATGAGATCCGTGGGACCATAACAGTCAACAAGCTGGAGACCCCCCAGGAGCCTCCTAAAACCTTCACTTTTGACACAGTGTTTGGTCCCGACAGTAAACAGCTGGATGTCTACAATCTGACAGCCCGCCCCATCATTGACTCAGTGTTAGAGGGTTACAATGGTACATCTAATAAGCCTATACACATTTTTTTTTTAATTGATAAACCTTTGCTGTTCTCTTTATTTGATTCTAGTCTTTACATTGAGTTTTCATTCTTATTTTCCCCTCTCTTTATTTGAAGTGATGTGATTTTATTCTCTACTGTCCATTTCAGGCACCATCTTTGCATATGGGCAGACTGGCACAGGAAAAACATTCACCATGGAGGGTGTGAGAGCGGTGCCAGAGCTCAGAGGGATAATTCCAAATTCCTTTGCTCATATTTTTGGACACATTGCCAAGGCAGAAGGTGACACGAGGTAAGAGAGCAATCAGTCAGCAAATGACACAATAACACTGGCATGATTGTTACTATTGGATACTGCCTATGCCATGTATCACATGCTTAAGTAGGGCAACACTCTTGCTTTGGACAGTGAATGTAAGGATTCTGCTGTTGTCTGATGCTGCGGGTATGAAATAAATTCAACTGATTGTAAACAAAGCTGTAAGCTCTTGTTTAGAGTCAGTTAAACATCCTAATTTCAGTTTGTGTTAAGGTTTTATTAAAGTTCGGATTACGGTAATTACCGTTTAGTCTTATTAACATGACCTGTCACAGACTCTGTTTTAAAAGACTACCATATACAGTACTGTGCAGAAGTCTTGAGCTGCCCCTCATTTCTTTATATTTTGCTGGGTAAATGGGAAATAGGTGCAGTGATTCATTGAAACATGCAAACATACATGGAAATACAGTAGATAAAGGTGAAAACAGAGTTTGTATAGTTCTAACGAGCTTTAAAGTCAATATTTGGTATGACCACATTTAGTCTTCAACACAGTCTGAACTTTCTCAGGCAAGCTTTCTTGTGATTTCTTTACGCAGTCTTCAGGAATAGTTTTCCAGCTTCTTGAAGGACATTCAAAGCCCTTCTATGTATGTTGGCTGCCTTTTGTTCTGTTCTCTGTCAAGATGATCCCACACTGCTTCAATAATGTTGAGGTCCGGGCTCTGGGGAGACCAATCTATGACTGATAGTGTTCCATTGTGTGCTTTTTCTATTCAGGTATGTTTTTACTGCACTGGCAGTGTGTTTGGGATCATTGTCATGCTGAAAAATGAAGCCATTGCCAATCAGATGCTTTCCAGATGGCATTGCATGGTGGATCAAAATCTAACAGTACTTTACAGTGTTCATAATTCCATCAGTTTTGACAAGATCCCCAACAACATGGGCTGAAATCCAGCCCCAAACCCTGACAGAGCCCCTGTCGTTTTTACTCACTTTTGTACCTCTCTCCTGACCTCCTTCTTACATACAACGATTTGAACCAGAAATGTCAAATTTGGATTTATCACTCCTTAAGACCTGTTGCCACTGATTTTCAGTCCAGTTCTTGTGTCATTTGGCATACCTCAGCCTTTTCCCTCGTTTCCCTTCTTTAAGAATGGCTTCATGACAGCCACCCTTCCACCATTTCTGATGGGGCTTCAGTAAACAGTAGATAAATCAACTGAAGGTCCTGTGTCTGGTCTTTGCTGGATTTTTTCTTATTTCTTAAGGACATGACTTTCAGATACTGTTCATCTGCTGTAGATAGTTTTGTAGGCCTGCCACTTCTTTTGTCCTCCACTTGTCCAGTTTCCTCAATTTTTTTTAAGGACACACTGCACACCGTGCCGGGATATGCCAAGTTTTCAGCTAATGGGAATCACCTTGTTGGTGCAAAAATACTATTTTATGCCTGTCAAACTGTGTTATCTTTGGCATAGTAACAAAGTGCCTAAAGATACTATTTAAAATTGGTTCTTTGATAAGTTATGTGTAGACACAACACTGGTTCATCCCTTAAGTCTTGTGCCTTTTTTAATGCTTGAATAATTCATAGATCAGTGTTAAGTGGCTTAACAAGCAAAAAAAAAAAAAAACATTTCTCTGAAAATGGTCAGGTACAAGGACTGGACTGATAATGAGTGAAAAAGCAGCCAATGTCCAAAGAAAACCTTTGAAAGACCTTCAGAAAGCCTGGAGAACTATTGCTCAAGACCACTTAAAAAAAACAAGAAAATCTGGCTCCTTGGAGTAAAATATGAAGAAATGAGGGGTGGCTCAATACTTTTACACAGTACTGTTGTTGTTTTTAGAAATACTAGTACATGCACATGCTATAGTATTCTCTGTTCTGTGATTTTAGTCCATTAGGTGGTTGCTGGGCAATGTGCTGATGTCAGAATATGAGTATAATTTAGATGTTATTATCTTGAAATTAAAAGGATTCGATGCTTTCATAAGGCGTTGTAGGTGCATAAACGCTAGACATGTGTTACTTTAGCCCGTTTGTAAGTGTTTGCTAGGTAACATGATGATACCATAATAGCTGATACAATTAAGAACCTTTAGGGGCCTAAGATGTACCTGTATGCCAATTTTGGTGGCTCAATTCCTCATCGTGTAGAAGGAGTTTGCAGGCAAACAAACAGAGATTTTGCACTTTATAGTAAGAGTTCAATTTGTAATAGATATGAAACAGTAGAAGAAAGTCAATGAGGAAAAACTCAACACACATGAATTTGGAGTTTCTATAACTAAATTCATGTAAACTTGGTCTTTGGCATTGTGTGATGTTTATGGTCAAGTCTTTCATTGAGACTTGCGCCATGTTAAAACTAATACATAAATCATACTACGTTCAATGTAAAAGGATTTTCACCTGGACTTTTACAGAGAAGTTTTGTGGATGCGCATTCAGAACTGAAGCTGACTTTTTCAGATGAATGGAAAGGAGTGCATGTCTTCAAGGGGTTTGACTTGGCGGTGCTCAGTGGTACAGAACTAACGGACAGCATAATGTGTCATGGCAGAGATCTTGTGTGCTTCTGTTTTTGGTTAAATGAGTGAGCTTGTGCAGATTTTAAAAGTACAAAATATTTGGAAAAAGCATTTAAACAACAAGTTTTCTCTGCGAAACAGATTAAAAAGTTCACAGCATGGAGTTTCCCTCAGATGGAGTCTGTAACACTGATTGGATTGCTTTCTTAAGGTGTTGTTTTTTTATTCATATTATTATTATTATCAGAAAAAAAGGCTCCATGCAAACAGAGCTCTTAAAAGGGGTTCAAATGTAAAACATTTACAGTTTTCAGTTATCTGATTTGTATATGCACTTACCTTCCACAGATTTTTAGTTCGTGTTTCATATCTGGAGATTTACAATGAAGAAGTGCGGGATTTGTTGGGCAAGGACCAGATGCAGAGGCTAGAGGTAACAGTATATGTACATTCACTAACTTAACAAAGCTGTCTAGAAGGAGTTGTCATGAAGCACACTACAGTCATATTCTAAGTTGGAAACCTTGCTGAAGATGGCTAAATGGGTTTGCTTGTGTTCAATATTTATTCCTCACAGCAGCTTTTCGGTGTTTTTTTTTACTTTCTTTTTTTGGGCAGGTGAAAGAAAGACCAGATGTTGGTGTGTACATCAAAGACCTGTCTGGTTACGTTGTGAACAATGCTGATGATATGGACAGGATTATGACACTGGGCCACAAAAACCGTAAGCAGAAAACTGAGAGCATTGAAACGGAAATTGATACCCACAAGACCAGACATTAATCTTTATTCCTCCTTACTGAGATAGTTATCTGTGGGATGTGTGATAAAACCACGTGTTAGACTAAAAGGATCTCCCTACTTGCAAGAAATGGAAACATGGTGACTGTTAGAGAGTAAAGGGAAAATATGCACAAATAATATTTTTAACATTTTAATTTTAGGTTGCATTTTAGAGTTCCTAAGTATGTCATCATAGTTATGTTGGTTGCTTAAATGTTATTTTGCTATTTATAGGGTCTGTCGGTGCCACAAATATGAATGAACATAGCTCCCGTTCTCATGCTATCTTCACCATCACCATTGAGTGCAGTGAGAAGGGTATAGATGGCAACCAGCATGTGCGCATGGGAAAACTGCATCTGGTTGACCTGGCAGTATGTATTAATGAACTACTAAACTAAATGAGATGATACTGATGTAGCTTGTATATACTGTATTCCTAAAATCCATGATCCATCTTGCTACCACTAATTAAATAAATACTCTCACCCCCTTACAGGGCTCAGAAAGACAGGGCAAGACTGGAGCCACAGGTCAGCGTTTAAAGGAAGCAACAAAGATCAATCTGTCTCTCTCCACGCTGGGTAACGTCATCTCAGCCCTGGTGGATGGCAAGAGCACTCACGTTCCCTACAGGAACTCAAAACTCACCCGGCTGCTGCAGGATTCACTCGGAGGAAACTCCAAAACCATGATGGTACTGCTAAAGTTAGAAAGAAGTGGCCTGATGCCATTGCTTATACAGATCTGCCTGAACAGTTAGTAAACAGACGAAGGATTTATTAGAAACTAAAGAATTCTTGAGTTCTTGCTAAAACCACAGATCTGCTATCGATAAATACCTTGGTTGATCTGTTTGCTGTAACACCACAAAACAACAGCTAACTCCTGAGCTAACTAAAAAGGTTAGCTTGGCAAACCAACCCCATAAATAAATGTTTTCTAAGCATTTGTCCATACTCAGTGTTGACATTACAGTTTTTGCCTCACTTTTTTAATTTGATATTTTATCCCCTCCAGTGTGCGAATATAGGCCCTGCAGACTACAACTATGACGAGACCATCAGTACTCTACGCTATGCCAACAGGGCTAAAAACATCAAAAACAAAGCCAGGATCAATGAGGACCCTAAGGATGCCCTTCTGCGCCAGTTTCAGAAAGAGATCGAGGAGCTCAAGAAGAAACTGGAAGAAGGTTAAAAAGCCAGCTAATGAAGAAATCATCACACTTTTTGATATGCATATATTTTTTAAGAGTAATCCACGTCTTTGTGAAATGTTGTCTAGGTGAAGAGATCTCTGGCTCAGATGGCAGTGGATCAGAGGAGATGGATGAAGGTGATGATGAAGGGGGGGAGGCAGGAGATGGCCACAGGAGAAGAAGAGGTAAAAATTTGTGATGAATAAGCACATAGATTGTATCACCTAAACTCTACTGATGGTTATGGTTTGCATACAAGATGTTTTAGGCCTTGTCAGTGTGATCATTGCATTATGAATCAGCATTGAGTGCTTTAGATTTTTATCAAGATGAGGTTGCTTTGATGTTGCCTATTGGTTCACAAGCTTCCTTAAACATAAAAACTCTCTTAGGAGTTCCCCTGATATTCTCACCTTCTACTCTTTAACAAGGAAGGTGTTAAATGCTCATGAATTCAGTATATGTTGCAATGCTGAATGTTCCCGAGAGGCTTTGTTCCACTAGATTTTAAATTCCTGTCTATTTATATTTTTCTGTTGTGGGTATTATTCTTTAAATTTTCTATACTAAGAGGCATTAAAAACGCAACAAGTACCAATGTAAAAATTTTCGTACATACAAATAAATACGGCAAAACAGTTAAGAGTAATGAAAAGGGGATTAGTAGCTCATTTCATGCGAGTCCTTACTCACCCAGTATGAATCCCACCAAGCACCTTTGGGACATTCTGGGTTGGCGTGTACGCCAGCAGGATCATCCACCCATATATGTGTGTGTGTGTATATGAAAATGCTACATTGTTGTGTGTTTTAATGCATCTTAGTATATTATTAGGCTAATCTTAATTAATAACAACCAAATTGAGTAAGATAATCTGCGGCGTCTGTTATATGCATGTATGCATATTACAGACTTGCAGCGTTTTGATATACCCACAAACTGATGTTCTGTTGTTCTGCCACAAGCTGCAAACCGAAGGTTGCTAGGCCTGTCTTATCTCTCTCTGTTTATGTCTCATTGTGGGCTTTGTTGGGTTTGGCACTTCCTCTCCTCTTTTACAGACAGTAGCAGCAACAGCAGCAATAATAGTTCAGAATTTGCCTGTGCCTCTGCTGTGCCACTGTCCACTGAGGGCAAATCTCAGAATAGTGAGTTAGAGCAGCACTCTGCTCACCAACCCACCTGCCTACAAATTTAAGCCCTTTTCACACATTGCACCCATAAATTTGCTATTTTAGATGTGTATAATAGACAGCATTTTTGCAGTTTATGCCATGCACCTTTAGACCTTACTAGCTGTTTATCTTCATGATTACCACAGGCAGTGCTTTGGGAAGTCAGTTCCCATTTCAGTTTCCCCAGCAATCTAGCTTCTTTTGATAGATGTTCCTTAGCAGTTTTATGGTAAATTAAATGTGATCTGGAAATCTATAGTCTACTTTGCTAAGTCTCCAATCTTAGTTTTTAGCTTTAAATTATATATGTTTTGTAGTTACTCTGCTTTCTTAAATTCCTCATTATGGAATTTATTGTTGTAAAAGAAGTTAAGAAGATGGATGGATGAGTGGATGGATGATAGCTTTTATGCTGTTTATAGTTTTTCTGTTTATACTCTGTAAACAGTGGGCATGAATGAAAGCTGAAAATAATGTGTCATGTTTGATGACAGCACTTTTTTTCTTTGTGCTGTGCATGTAGGTGATTTTCTTTGGGGGATTTCCTGATACCTCGACGTTTCGTCAATGACTCAAGTCATTCGCAGTATTTCCTCTCTGTAGTGGTCAGCTCACCATTTTTCATTTTTTTATCTCTGAATATGGTTAGTGCAGTTGTCTGGGTTCACAAGATACCCATTAAAATCACAATATCAGAAGGCCTTTTTCTAATATTTGGTGAAAATGTGTTTAGTTCAAAGATTCTAGTTTGGAACTAGATTTTTGAATGTCTTTTTGTAAGTATTTTATACATTGATCAGTTACTGATGGATGTTGAGATGCTGAGAATCATTATTTACCAGTTAAAGGGTTCCCTTTAACCCGATTTTTTTTTTTTCCTTTGCTATTACATTACAGTTAGCATCTTTAGAGTGTCGCTAGATAAAAAGGATGCATGTGATCTCTGTGAATGTGAAACTTTTTAAGATCCTGGATAGACAATTTGGCATAGTTTTATAGGTTACAGTGCATGTGTGAAAGGGGCTTTATACTTTCCTTGAGTCTTTGCTACTTCCGTAGGCTCACAGCGCAACTCCCCTCCCTCTCTGCTCCTCACTCCTTCATTTTCATCACCCAGATCTTGTTAGGATTTACATAAAACCGATTGCAAGGCTCCTGGTTTCAGATTCCCAGAAAGTTGATTCTGTTCATCTGGATGTAGCGTTTCAGTGCGAGAAAACTGAAAAAACTCTCCCACTGAAAACGCTACGTCCAGATGAACAGAATCAACTTTCTGGGAATTCCTTACCTGGATGATTGAGCATGCATCAAGACATCCTGGTTTCAGAGTTCTGAATTTACTCAGTCCATTAACTCGGTGTACCTGCCCACCTGGACAAGTCTTTTTCAGAGGTTGATATTATTTGAAGAATATTTTCTACTATTCTTCATACATGGCCTAAGTGATCACAGTTTTTGAAATCATAGACTGTTTCTGCATGAGTTTGATAACCTCATTTTCTACTTGCACGTCGGACATGCTTAAATTGTGATTTATAATTCCTTAAGACGTAATTCACCCACATCATGTTTCATTATGTGTTTTTTTTTTTCTTTTCCGTTTGTCTGATGTCTTTGGCATTCTTTTCAATCTTCACTGAACGTTGCCGTTCTTTGTGTTATTCTGTCTTTCACCCACTCCTCATTTGTATTTGATGTTTCAATTTGTAGAGACAGAAAACTATCAGAATCATTCTGTAATGTGTTGCTGTTGCTATTTCTCTTTCTCCTCCTCCTGGTGCAAATGATGCCTGTCTGACTTGCTATGTACCTCTTAATTCAAGAAGATAGAGGTTGGTGCAAGAGTCTACATGGTCCCACTGTCCTATAGAAATGGTGTTTTTACTCATTTAAAATGATCAAGATGGCCAATGCGTGCTTCATTAGCTTTTCACTAACTCTAATTGGATAACAGTTGGTTTTATAATCACTGCTAGCATTTTTTTGTTTGTCTGACTGCCACTGTTGATATTCACTTTTTTCATACCATGTTATCATCTCTTATGTTACAACCTTGCATTTATTATAGTTTCCCTTATTTATAAGTTTTGCTTACACTAACAGTGATTATTTAATACTGTGCATTAGCAACCTAGAAATATATGCAACTGAATCTCACTGACACTTGTAAAGCCTCTGGTTCCTTCAGAAGACCCACAGAGCTGACTGCGGCACTGCAAACATATGAGCTGGGACTGCACAGATTAAATAATACTAATGCTGATTAAAAAAGGGGAATTAATCATCTTTAAATTATTCGACCTATACAGTGACAAGTACATGTTGTCCTGTGTGTCTCTGTTCAGGAAGGAAGAAGGTTTCCCCAGACAAGATGGTGGAGATGCAGGCAAAGATTGAAGAGGAAAGAAAGGCTTTGGAGGCCAAGTTGGACATGGAGGAGGAGGAGAGGAACAAGGCAAGAGCAGAGCTTGAGAAGAGGGAGAAGGACCTTCTTAAAGCCCAGTGAGTCCATGAAGAGAAAACAAAATCTATTTCAAATGTGGCTCATTTGATAACTGATGGACCTTTTTAACCCCTTAGGCAGGAGCATCACCTCCTACTGGAGAAATTGTCAGCTTTAGAAAAGAAGGTGATTGTGGGTGGGGTGGACCTCTTGGCCAAAGCTGAGGAGCAGGAGAAGCTTTTACAGGAGTCCAACAATGAACTTGAGGAGCGTCGCAGGAGAGCAGAGCAGCTGCGGAAGGAGCTGGAGGAAAAAGAGGTAAGGATGAATAACATCATCACTGAATCCACTTTCCTAAGTTTGTCAGCTGATTATTACTTAAATTAGTGAGTCGTGCTGTTGACGTTTACAAAAAAAATTTACAATTATGAATCAGCGATACCATTCGGAAAATCCTCCTTCACCTATTACCGTGCTGTAACCATAGTATAGTCACGCATAACGTTTAAACAGGAAAATTAAACCTGTAACCATGTGTCTGCCAGTCAACCTGGAGAGAATATCTCATTTGTTGGTTTGCTTGCTTGCCAGTGATTTACCAAAAAAACAGCTAAATTACTAGTTTTACAAATTGATTTTTTTAAGGCAACAATTCACTACAAAAAATTAGAATACTCCCAGCTTCAGCCACACATAAGCTATTCATTACCCTGCCATGCTCTACATAGATGACAGGATATGCTGACAGTTACCACATCGCTCATTTTAAACAGAAATTGTTGCATCACTGTGGTTGGAAATATAGTTAGAAGCTAATACTCACTCTCTTTCTTTCATATGCATATTGATTATGATCAGTGTTCAGATAAAAGCCAACAAGACCCATGCTTTTTTAGTTTAAGATGTGATTTTCAGCTGTTTGAAACCATTTTTTGAAATAAAAAAGGCATTTTGATTTCTGCTCTTTATCTGTCGAGGTTCCTGCTTGTGGCTTCGTGGTGTAGTGTTTAACACATTAGCCTTATGCCAATTTAGAACCCCCCCCCCCCAATAAAAAAAACAAAGAAAAATACCTTGCTAGGGGTCACAAGCTTGTGTATTCCTAGCGCCGGCCCCAAGCCCAGAAAAATGGGAGGGTTGTGTCAGGAAGGGCATCCAACGTAAAATCTGTGCCAAATCAAACATGGGGGGACCCCTTGGGAAATAAGGGAGCAGCGGAAAGTACTATCTATGTAGGTTCCTGCTTGCAAAAGTACCTTGCTTCTGCATAATCACTGAATTTTGTCCCTCTTAAAACAGCAAGAACGTCTGGACATAGAAGAGAAGTATACTAGCCTGCAGGAGGAGGCTCAAGGAAAGACCAAGAAGCTGAAGAAAGTGTGGACCATGCTGATGGCTGCCAAATCTGAAGTAAGCTTAACAAATAAAAAAAGGTTAGGCCAAGAAAGATCATTCATTTAATTGCTCACTGTCAGGACAACAGGGTGAAGTGCTGTGTAGGGACCATCATGCCAAACACTGCTATGAGACACTGAGATACTGAGTATAATTAATTGTATATGTACTGTATATTCATGTTTAATCAAATAGTTCTTCGTGTCTAGATTTGTAGTCAGTGTGGATCGATTGGGGCATAGCAGAAACTGATCTACTGTGGTTGTTGTGTTTCATCTGTTAGATGGCAGATCTGCAGCAGGAGCATCACAGAGAGATTGAGGGCCTCCTGGAGAACATCCGCCAGCTGAGCCGAGAACTCCGGCTCCAGATGCTCATCATAGACAACTTTATTCCCCAGGAATACCAGGTCTGTGTGTGGGCTTTTAAGAGAAATCTGGATAACACAATCACAGTCTAAGGCCTGTATTAGACATATTTTTTAGCTGGAGTATCTAATTTGATACTTTTTGTATTGGATTTGTCGCAAAACTCTGCCCTCATTCAGGGGAATGGCAGGTCTAGATTGGACTAATTAAGTGTCAGAGTGGGAGAAGCAAAAAAATTATTCTGAAAAATTTTCCCTCTAATCTGTCTCTAAACCCACAATTTTCATTCTATGGGCATCAATTTATCACCAAAACATAAGAAAATTTGTCTTCTTTCAATGTCCCTCCCAATGCTAACAGACTTACACTCCTGGAGGCCCCATTTACCCTCCATTTAGTTAAAGGAATTTACCAGAGTGCTTCAAAATGTCAGTATTTGTAGTATACATTTATCAAGATGCTTTAATTCTGTGAGATTTTCAAAATTAAAGCCACTATTAAATTATAGAAATGAAGGAGATGCTTAGAAATAATAATAATAATAATACTAGTAATAATAATAATAATAATAGCCCCATATTAGTCATAGGAATTCATCAGGATGCTTTAAAGTGTTAGAATTTCAAAATAAAACTTTACATCTGTTTTTTCTTCTTAGCAGCAAGTAATAAAGTCTGGCAGTAGCCACAAACCATCCTCAGTTTTTTCCAAAAATTGCATAGTTTAGTTTCCCATATTTGATAGACATACTGAAGGCTCTGATTATTCTTAAATTCTGTAAACCTTAATTGCTAATATGGTATTAATGAAAGTCTTGGTGTGAACATGCAAATTGTGAAACTGATCTGACGCAATCAGCTTCAGTGAAGACTTGCCACTCCGTGGGAGTTGTTGGGACTGTGGTAACAGCCACTCTGTGTCGCAGAATACAGAGAGTACTCTGTAACACCAGCAACTTTAATTTCCTTTAAACAGTGAACACTAAAAAGGAGCCTGCAGCACTGAATAAGAGGAGAAACCCTTTCCCCCAGTGCTGTCTTTCGAGACAAGAGATAGGATAGAAAGAGAGAAGAGATAGGATTTGTTACTGCTAGAGTTTAGCGAATTTTGCCAACCTGCAATATCACTGTTGTGACCAAATAATAATTTTTCACATCCACAGACAAATTTTAACTCTTGTTTCATATATGCTAGGAAATGCTCACCGAGATGTCATTAAGATGAACATAGCAGCAACATGTCATAGAGTTGAAACCAGGTCAGATTTAATCAGTGTTATTTTTGGCCAATGCAGATCTGTAAATATATACCGAGGGAGAAAAAGCTAAAAGAAAAGTAGCTGATACAGTGTATCCACTAACTTAAAACATAACTTTCACATAATATATTGTTAGTATTCCTGTGATGTTAAAAACAAAACAAAAAACACTGCTACTGAAGTGCTAAACGAGGTGATGTGAGAGATATACAGGCCAAACAGGTTTTGCACCTTGAAGTACCTTCACAGATATACACTGTACATTATATGTTGTACTGTACAGTATGTATACACGTACCAGCAGGAAGACCTACAGTTAGGCCCATGATTTGTTGGACAAAGACACAATTTTTGTAGTGTTTCCTTTCTATACCACCACAATGGATTTTAAATCAAATAATAACTTTTTAAGTGACAGTGTAGGATTTATCATATTCCTCCAAGAATTCCTTTTACTTTGAGGTTCCACGATGAAGAACATTTTTAATTTGGCAGTGGCAGGCTAGTCGCAACTGTATAAATGTACATACTTACATTTACAGTGACATAAACTGGGAGGCAAGTGGGAGGTTCAGAGTAGCCTACAAAATGGCCAGCTGGCCGTTTTCTCGGACAAGCAGAAAGAAATGCTACTTTGCTGTTACCATGTTTCTCTCATCATGAAACATATCTTGAACTCAAGACAATGCTCTTGATATTTTCTCATGTTTTCCTTGTAGGAGATGATAGAGAACTATGTGCACTGGAATGAAGACATTGGAGAGTGGCAGTTGGTGAGCTCACTTTGCACAGCTAATCCACACACTGCTGTGCAGTCTGATTAGCATCAGTTTAAAGGTGCAACTCTAAATTAAGGACTTCTTTGTGGTCATTTCTGTGCGTGTCCGCTTCATTGTCTGTCTTTCAGAAATGTGTGGCATACACTGGCAACAATATGAGAAAACAGACCCCTGCTCCAGACAAAAAAGAAAAAGATGTGAGTTGTGTAAGATCGTTTTTGTGTAATGCATGATTTTTTTTTTCGTTTCATTCTTCAGAAATGTAATTTCGATCTCTCTTCTTTTGTCTCCGTCACCTGTAGCCATTTGAGGTGGATCTGTCTCATGTGTATCTAGCCTACACAGAAGAGAGCATGCGGCAGTCGCTGATGAAATTAGAGAGGCCCAGGACATCTAAAAGTAGCAAGAGTGGCCGTCCAAAGACTGGACGAAGGTAGAGTGCTTTCTACACAATTCGCTACCTGAAGCTTCAGTATTGACTACCTGTCCCCTGTGTAGTTTACACACTCTTTTTTTTTTTTTTTTTTCCCTCTTTTCTTTTTTTTTTTTTTTTTTTTACG
>VUQI01002103.1:0-12597 GCA_015106735.1 Paratilapia polleni | reverse complement strand
CTCCCAAACTTTTTTTTTTTTTTTTTTTTTTTAAAACCCCCCCCCCCCCCCCGAACAGCTGGTTTTGTTAAACACCTGTCCACCTGTCATTCCTAGAGTATACAGTAGATATAGGTTTTTTTATTTAGTTAAAACAAATAAAATTCTTAGCTTTCATTACTGTGTAACAAAAAATACTTCACGATCACTCAAAATAACTGAGTAGGATTAGTGATGGCCACCAGTGATCATACTTGGGTGCAGTTAAGAGGAAGCTGCAACACTTTTATATGCTTCTTGAATCTTCACATTTACATTTGCAATCTTTTATCAGCTGCTGATATCCTCTGAGTAAGAGCCCCACCTTTAGGCATTATGAAGTAACTCAGCCTTTAAAATATCCAACAACAGTGAAAGACTGCCACACAGGATAGCCATAAGTGTGCAACATAGTCATGTTCATTTGTTGGTGCCATTGGATGGCTGTAAAGTTTAACTTCAGTATTTGTGTGTGTGTATGTATGATAGGCCCTTAAAATATAAATTGGCAATTTATTTGCTAAAGATTAAAAAATGGTTCCCTACATTTTTGCAACTATATACCTTATATTACCTTTTAAAATGTAAACTTTTCCAAATTGGTGTATTTAGGTCCTATATTTATATGTATTTTGGTAATTTGGTTGAACTTCACTAAATCTGCAACAGCCTATATTCCTCCAGATGTATAGAAAATGTGTGCACCTTTCACAGCAGGCTTCAACATGAATGAGAAGGAAGCCAACAGACAGCAGCAGCGGCTTTTCTTTGGCTGTTTTATGGAAGAAATGTTTGCCTTCGGTCGGAGGAGCGCCTGGACCACTCAGATCGTCAAAGCTCATGAGGCGGTCAGCCAATAGGAACCCGCACAGGATTGAGGCTAGATGCGCCATTTTACTGCGTCCACAGCCATCCGGCAAGATGGTCCCCCTGCTTTGTCTCCCCTGACCGGAGTTGTTTCGGTATTCTCTGCCTCTTCTTGCTTCCACGCCACTGAAAATCTGCATGTTAGATTGAACTGAGCTACCTGCGCCAAAAACAAAACGCGTCTTTGTCAATCAAGAAATGACGACGGCGAGAAGCAGGTATGAACACTTGTCTGGTTTGTTTAGACAAGTCAGTTTTGCATTGATTGCTGTGCTGCCTTCGCTAGCAGGCGAGCCGGGCCATGAGAGCCTAGTGCTAGTTAGCAAGCTAGGCTAGCTCAGTTGTAGCCGTTAGCTGCTCAGCCGGCAATGCTCAAGTTCGCACACACGCAGATTCAGATGCACACAGGCGGATACCGGGGGGTTTGTCAAAGTGATCAAAATTCTGAATGTTACTCTTTTTTTTCGAACAGCCATTTGTGTTGTATGAACTGTAGCCAGCTAAATGTTGAATTGCTAGTTGGGATGCTACGAGGCAGTGCCAGGCTGCGGGTAGCGCGCGGGTTCCTGTCATGGCATCGTCACAGGGAGGAAAGGCCTTTGCATGCAGCGGTGCGTGCCCATGCATTGGACCTCGTATGCACGGCCGAGACTGCAATGTTGCCAGGGCAACACGGGGCAATGAAAATAAGTAGTTCTGTATCAATGGCGTCGGCTAAACGCGCTAATAAGCAAAACTGAACTTGGTATCCCTGATAGTCGGCAGTTTGTGACTTGTCAAAACCAGGAAAGGCTTCGTTGAGGATAAAGAAGCAGTAAATACAGATACGTGGGCTCTTTTCTTTCTGCTGACATAGAATTGGGTAAGAACTCTGGACACTGCTGGCAATCTTGAGTCGTAGTTCATCACAGCTCATAGCATCTAATCAGCACGTTATGATGACGCAAAACGACAAAATAAACAGCGGCGGCTGTCTGTAGAGCGATGTGCTCCAAAGAAATGCACACAAAAGCTTGGAGGCAGGTCACACGTGCGCATTTAATTGTATGATTGTAATGCCCCCCCCCTCCACAAAAGCTGCGGTTTTGCTTATCAACAGTTCATTAGCTGCGTTTAGTGGAGTTTTGTCGGGAGTTTGTTTCAGAGACAGCCGCCACTGTAAGATCGCTGCAACATTTGACATTTCAACCAACTGGAGCAACGTAAATACTGTATAATTTTGTGTGAATCTATTAAACACAAACGTTGGCGTTGCTGTGTAGGGATAATGCAAATGTGTAGTGGAAATTAAAGAAAAAATAACATACTGGTAAAGGAACAGTTGACTTCACAATCAAATGTACACATTTTTACTTCCTGCTATATATCCACAATAGAGTGCTTTGGTGTGAGTTGCCGAATCTCTACATCACTTTCATTGAGCTGCTTAAAGCCTGTGAGCAGCTTTATGTAGCAACTGTTCTCTTTCCCTTGCACCAATCTACAGGAAGCATGGATCTAGCTAACGTTACAGCTCAGCTGAAGGAGGTGGCCTCAGCGTTTATGTCCTGTCACAGCGTTAAGAGCAGGAGCCTCCGTGATATGTTTGGTTGAAAGAACATAGTTCCTACATAAAACAAGGAGTGTGATTATCTCTCTTTTTTTTTTTTCTTTTTTTTTTAAAGTAACCAGGCCATATTTTGTGGAAAGACATATCTGCTGAATTTTGATAATGTTTTGGCACTTTGAACATCACAATGCATGTAAGGAAGCTGATACCTTCAAAACGCGGCTAGAGAAAAAATTATGTAAATATTTTGTTGTGACCTCTCCCTTTAAAGAAGAGTTTGTTTTTCTTTTCTATCATAATTTTATCTATGGCTGCTGTTTGTTTTCATGTTATTCCAGTGATATTTGTATTGGTGATATTCTGCTAACCTTGGGCTTTACACAGAGCGGTCTGGAGAGCAAAAAAGTCCTTCAGAAGTTCTGAAATGTTCAGATTTAAATGAAACACAAACGCAATAAGAACTTAAATATAAAATTTGAAAATGGCGATCTTGCAGTAAATATATGTAGATGTGCCATTTTTATGGACCCAAGTTTCTGTCTGTTCTCTCAGAGGTGACACGGTGCAAAAAAGCAAATTTTTGAATGTCTTTTCAGGTAAAATGAGTCTAGCTACTTCTGAATCACACCTAGACCAAATGGCAGAAAAGGAAGAGGAGGTAAGTTTGCCACCTCCTTGGGAGTTTGTGTGTTTTAGACCTTAAATGTTTGAAACTTGTTTATTGTCAAGCCATTAAAATAAATTTCATATCCTTGCCAGCCTGGTAGCTCAGCAGAAACTATGAAGCCCTCCTCTTCTCGCAACAAGAGGTGCGGAGCAGATTTCTTAAATGTGGCAGCTTTTTTTTTTTTTTTTCTTGGGAGTTGCATGTTGTCAAAATAGTTTGCAGAGATACGGTTTGAAATGTTAAAGTTGATGCCTTCACTAATTGCAGGAAGTCCACGACTGTGGCTAAGCACACTGACCAGAATGGGTCAGACTCCTCAGCTGAAAGTGAAAATGAAGGTGCCACTTCTGACAATCCTTCAGACAGTAACACGGGCAGCGTTTCTAAAGGTATGAACTACATAAAGGCATTTATGGAGTTTTATTTAAGGCGTTGTTGATGCCCGTTTAGCAGACAGTGCTGTTTTGTTCTTCAGGCACTTTAGTGATGAGGCCAGCTGGGAATGAAAACAAAGGTGCTATGAAGCTCAGAGTGGATTTCAAACAGAAAAAAACAGGTTATTATATTTCTTTATTTAAAAACATGTGTTTACAGTGTTTCCCACAGAATTAAATTGTATTTGTGACGGTGGTGGTGCAAAAGGAGGCATAAAAGTAAATGTACTTTGTGACAATAAATAACATAACAGGAATCAGCTGCCTCTTAGAGGGTAAGTTCCTCATATAGTGGACAGTCTCCAACTCCAGAAGCTTTAAGTGCAGCTGGCAGCAGTAGTCCTGGTTCTGCTGTTGCCAGCTGAAGTCCACAGAGTGCAGCTACATGACCTTGAACGACCACAATGGCGACCTGGCCAGCGTGCTGGTAGGGTAACTGGAGACAGTCATATAGCTGGTTAGACGCAACTGTCAAAATAGGAGCGAGGGGGGGGGGTGTCCATTAGTAAAGTGATTATGCCATTCTCTCAGATGGATGAAAAAATTTAAATTGGACTGTCTATCCAAGTAAAGAAGGTCTGGGAAACACTGGTTTCATATGTTGATGTCCGAAAGTAAACTTTCATAGACTTTTAAAGTGAATGAAGTGGTCTGGCTGAAGGTAGTAATAATAATATTTTAATAGTGATTGCAGATGATACCCTGCAGAAGAAGATAAACTGCACTGCTTGCGGAAAACAAGTGAACCAGTTCCAGCGTAACTCTGTGTTTGTACACCCTGTCCTCAAAGTGCTTATTTGCAAGGTAGGAAAGTCCAGATAGGCATTTCACATGCTTTCATCATATTTTTACAAGTTCTACAGTTTTTCACTGTTTACATTCTTATGATCACATTCTTTCCTCTTATTCTAGTCATGCTACAAGTACTATACAAGTGATGATATCAGCAGAGACTCTGATGGGATGGATGAGCAGTGCAGGTGCAAAATTTTACTCAACTGACAAAAAATATATTTCTATCAAATGAATGTTTGGATGAGTTTTTGAGGACCTTATTTGCTATTTGTTCTCAAACCACGTTGAACATTTTCCCCAGGTGGTGTGCTGAAGGTGGCAAACTCATCTGCTGTGACTACTGCAACAACGCCTTTTGCAAAAAGTGCATTCTGCGCAACCTGGGCAGGAAGGAGCTGTCGGGCATTACTGATGAGAACTCTAAGTGGCACTGCTACGTCTGCAGATCAGAGCCCCTCCAGGATCTGGTCTCCAAATGCAATCGCATCATGGAGGAGCAACAGCTTAAGCAACGGAAAACTGAGAAAACGGAGGAACGTGAGAGCAAGAAGCTTAAGAACAAAGCAGCCAAAGAGCACAAAGCAGTCGTCAATGGAAAAGAACACACAGAAGATTCGGGGACCATGACGTTCTCCTACAAAAAACTGCACATACCAAAAGAACTTATAAAGAAAGCGAAAAAGCTTGTTGAAACTACAACTGGGTTGAACAATACTTTCATCCAGTTCATTCAACAGGCAGCTGAGGACCAGGGGGATAAGTCTATCAGGTATCGGCATCTGAAAGCCTTCAAGGCTGTGCTTTCTGATTTGAAAAAAGCCCACAGTGCTTTGGAGGAGGCTTTGGAGCCTGAGTTTAGAAACATGGAGTTGCAGAATGGTAATGAAGGCCCACATGTTGTGAGAAAGAGCACTAATGTTGAGGCACCAGCAGAAAACGATATCACGGATAACATGGCAGATTCAGTGTGCGGTACTGACGCAGCTAAAGAGGTGGACGAGGAGAAACCTAATGAGCAGGACATGGAAAATAATCAGGTGTTAAATCAGACTGAAATGAAAGAACACCAAACAGAAACTGATGTAACCCAAAGGACAATTAAAAGTGAAGTCTGTGATGATGGGCTAGTGTCCACTGGTGAAATGTCCTTAGATCACGACATTATGTCTGTGCCTCCTTCGGTTCCCGAAGAGCTTTTTCAGATGGTGGAAAGCCTCGCAGATTCCACAATGCTATCACAGACTGACACAAACCCAGTCACGGACACTGATTCAAAGTCAAATGGAAACCCGACAGAGACTCAGCAGCCCCAACCCAAGGTAAAGAACCTCATAGTCAAACTAACTCCTGTCCCAGTTGTGACAACATGTGGGTCGAGGTCCTCCAGGTCCAAAAACAAAGAAAAGGATGGAGAGATGCCGAAAAAGTGTAAAGAAGAATGCGAGGAGGAGGAAAATGCTGCTTCTGATGAAGTAGATGGGACAGAGAGCCCACCACCCAGCCGTCGCTCTAGTAGAGTGAAGACCACTCCTTTGAGGAAGCAAGCTGAGAATAAGGACAAGAACGAGTCCTCTGACTCTGACTCTGAGTCAGAGGAAGATAGTAAAAACAAGGCTAAATCTTCCAGGAAATCCAGGAGCACCAAAAAAGAGGATGAGAAACGGGCCAAGGCTTCAGATAAAAAGACAGTAGACTCTGACTCGGATGAAGTTCCTCACGTACTGCTAGAGAAAGCTGCAGCAGGTGTGAGCACAGATGAGGAACAGGGAAGCACGACTTCTAAAAAGCATTCACTCAGACGAAACCCATCCACACAGGATGCAGAGAAATCATCCAAACGCAAAAGGAAGTCTGAAAGCTCTGATTCAGACCTAGCAAATAAAGGTAAAAAGACTTCCAAAAAGAAGAAACAGAAAGATTCGGACACCTCGGACTCCGACTCTGACCAGGAGAAGGGGAGTAAAGCAGGTGTCTCAAGGAGGAGATCTACCCGTGTGAAGAAACAGGATGACACAAAAGAGGAGGACAAAAACTCACCTGACAGGAAGCCGAAGAGGTCCTACGAAAAGAAGTGCAAGGGAAAGAGCCCCAGAGCAGCCTCCAAGCTCCAGTTGTCCTCCAGTGATGAGGAGGAGGAGGAGCAGGAGGCTGAAGGGGACTCGGGGGAGGACAGTGACGAGCAGAAGATCAAACCCATTGTGGAGGATAACATTCTGGCAGGCAGTGCAGCCTTTCATCAATCCTCAGGTAACTGGAAGTCCCTTACTCATTTTACACCATTTTTGTATGAATTAAATAATGAATGAGCTTCAGGAGGACAGAGCTGTGCTAAGCTTCTTTCAATGACTTGCTTGGTCTTCAGTTATAGCTGCATGTGTTTGTGGGAAACCCTTTTAACATTAAATCTTTAACAGCAACAGAAAATGGCAACAGCTGTTGTTTGATCTGTTATTATCCAATCTAACAGTGTGATTTTTGACTGGAGGCAGTTCCAGTTAAAGATATCTACAGTTTATTTCTCTCACTACTCAGAACGTTAATCCATTTTGTTGTTCAGGAGATGAAGTGGATGCTAAAGAGGAAGGCACTCGGATTTGTGAAGATGACGACGACGACGATCCTGAAAACAGGTACTTAAAAAGGAACAAATTGCAGAGATACTCCTGACTAGGCATAAAGTGGTGTCTGCATCATTCAGTAACAACAATGAGTCACTGTATCAGGTTTAGCCTAGTAGATTGAGCAGCTTCATTGTAATTGCTGCATTAAGTTTTGCACTATGCAGCCAGAACCCTGTCAGAAAAATGTTTCCCTGACACCGATTAAACTGATCGACGGATCAGTAATTGGGCCAATAGTGCTCATAGCAGTGCCATAGTACATTATTCAGTTGCTAGCCTTTGTGAAAGGACAGCAGGCTGAAACAATCTTAAAGGAGAAACCGGTGTTGTAATATTTTAGTAGTAAACGTCACTGCTGACTGTAGGAGGTAAAAAGCTTTATTTGAGTATAAAATGGAAAATGCACCAATTTATATCACATTGAGAAACTTGTGGAAATCACAGTAGTTTCCACACAGATTTTTATTTTATTTTTTATTTTTTTAAGCTAAAATAATTTTGTAAAAGCAGCTTTTTATTAAGCGATTCAAAACCCTCTTGTCTGTGTTTTTCTTCTCTTTTCCTGCAGAATTGCTAAGAAAATGCTTCTCGCCCAAATAAAATCTAACTATTCTTCGGGCGCAGAGAGCTCCTCTGACAATGATGGAGCAGATAAGGAAGAGAAATCCTCTCAGAAAGTTAAAAAAGAAGATGAAGAAGAGGAGCCGCAAGGTACTTGCAAAATATACCGAGGTGTTTTCAAATAATATTCATCTACTGTCCACTCTCAAACCTTTTTTTTTTTTTTTTTTGTCCGTAAAGATGAGGATACCGAAGACTCTGGCTCTGATGTTGAAGTGAAGAAGAGTGGCAGACGCCACAAACTGCTTCGTCATAAACTCTCACTGAGTGAGGGTGAATCGGGAGAGGAGAAAGCTGCTGGGAAAGACAAGAAAAAAGGGGGCAAGAAGAAATCAGGCCGGAAAGGTTCATTCTGAATTTTTTATTCGCTCTGTGTGCCACATCTCACTATAGGTTCAAATATTCTAAACCTCGAAACCACTAAATGACAGGTTTTTCTCTTGTTTCAGTGGACAGCGATGACTCTGCAGACTCAGACTTCGAAAAGTCAGAGTCCAGTGCAGAGTCAGCGATGAGTGAAGAAGTTAGCGAATCAGAGAATGAAGGCAAGCGGCGAAAGACCAGGTGAGAAGAAAGAACTCCAATCAGTGGTGGTAATTAATTTTGCTGCCAGTGGATCTGGATGAATCTCGTGCTGCTCTTTTTATGTCTGTAGAGCTGCAAAGAAGAAGGACGATGAAAAACAGAGAAGTTACACTCAGAAGAAGAAGCGACGCAGGATCAAAGTTCAGGATTCCTCTTCCAGCAATGAAAAGGTGTTTTAAATGCAGTGCACTTGGTACTCTTGAACTGTCCCAAAGCTGCTTCTTTTTTTCACAGTAGGATTGCTAGGTAGAGGAAATGAAAGCTACTTGAAATTTACCAGTCAAGTCATGCATGACGCTTAAAATGTTATTTAAACTTCCCCTGGAGTGTGTTGTGAGGATTATTGAAGGTACAAACCAATCATGGGGCTGCTCAGCTACTGATCGTAGGAAGTGAGTTTTCTTTTTTTTTCCTAAGGGCTGAACATCAGAGGGCTGAACTTGATGTTCATTTCCACAGAGCGGGGAGGAGGGTGGTGATGAGCAAGATGGAGAAGGACGCAAAGGCCGAAAGAAGATCCGCAAAATCCTGAAGGATGACAAGCTGCGGACGGAGACGAGGGATGCTCTGAAGGAAGAGGAGGAGAGGAGGAAGCGTATAGCTGAGAGAGAGGCGCTCAGGGAGAAACTACGAGAGGTAACGGCAAAATCTCCGGATGTTATTGTGAATATAGACTGAATGTTCAAAGCCCTGAGCTGTTCTCATTCCAAACTATGAAAAGAAAATGAATGTTTTCCACAGGTGAATAGTTGTTACAGGATCTAATGATGAGCGGTGCAATGTACCATCACTTTCACTTTATACTAAGCTAAATCATATCTTTCATTATAAAGTATCTAATTTTGAAACATAAGCACTGCAAATTAGGCAACCTGCTATTTATTGCTCAATTTTTCAGATCAAGCAATTGGAGAGTCTCTGGAAGTTAGAGTAATTACCCTCAAAAATATACGATTCTAAGACTATGAAACCAAACTGACTTGAGGACTACTGTGAAAAGATGGGTTGTAAAGCTAGCTCACTAGCTTGTGAATTAAACTGCCGTGACATTAACATGGACCCCATGATTTCATGGACAGCGTGTATGCCAATACAGATTTATCTTTGATAGGCCAGTATCATCTGACCAGTATGTCTGTTACTACAAATGTAAAATTTGAACTTGGCAGTAAAGCAGCACACATGCTGGTAGGTCTGAGCTCATCACACTGGCTTTGAGTTGTTGAATTAGGGCATTGGTTCTCAAACTGTGGAGCAGGTCCTTGGTGGGGAATAGAGGCGTTGCACGTGGGCCGTAGATGAATATGAGAAAAATATAGAGTGAAATCAAGTTGAATTATTATGATTTTTTTTTTTTTGGTAGGGAAAATAAGTTTGCTAATGCGATCGTGTGGCCCATTATTTTACTGAAATTTAACTGGGATTATGTTTTTATTGTTATTGGAATCTGCAGTGTAGGGGATGCACTTTTTTAGGCATCTGAAGTGGTGCATGCCACCAGAATTTTGAGAACTGCTAAATCAGGGTGTTTAGTGGTTCTGATAAAACTAGCTGAATCTATACAATATTACCCTGGTAAATAAAGCCAGGCTGCTTCCTGTTGTCTTGTACCTGCTGCTTATGATGTAAAATGTGCCTGGTGTTTGTACCCGGACACTCTAGCAGCTGTGGTCTTTGAAGCACTCTGCTCATCCTCTCTTGCCTGCAGTTCCACAGATAGTTTTCTTCTTATTTTTTTATTTTTTATTTTTTTTTTAACCTTCATCTAAAAGAAGTCTAACAGTCCACTGATGACTGCCTCTGGGAACAGCACTGCCAGCAGTAAGTGGGTTGGTGGAGCCGCTGGTCCAAACCAAACATTAGCTGGAGGGAAGCAGATGTTAGGGAGCTGATGGCCACACAGAACCACAGAAAGCTGCACTGCTCTCTCTTTCTTTCTTTCTTTCTTTCTCTCTCTCTGTTGTCTCTCTGCTGTATTGTTGGTGGTTGTGTGTTAGGGTCAGCTTGGTTTCATGATGACCTGAGTCATGTGCACAGAGTAAAAAGTGCAAGTTGTGGAGGCTACATTGGTTGCAAATATTAATGACCCATGTGAAAATTCAGGTGTTCACTCATAATTCAGGGGTAGTGGTACACTGCTGCTTAATGCATGTAAGGAAAATGCTTAGGAAATGAAGGGAAATGGTCGTGTTAGCCAGAAACGATGGATTTTTTTCATTTGCAAAATAAGACCATCCATAAGCCTAAATAGGCTTCCTTCACATTCAAAGACCTGCAGATGTAGATGTATGTGGTCAGAGATAAAAAGGCACATATTTAGTAATGTGTTTAAAAAAAAGAAAAAAAAGAGAAGAAAAGCTGGCTAAACTGGAAAAATTACTTAATCTCTAAAATTTGAAAAGCATCTTTTGGGTGTGACGACTCTTCGTGTTTTCTGCAGGTGATTGTGGTGAAGGAGTCTTCCCAGGTTACTTGTCCCATCACCACCAAGCTGGTGCTAGATGAGGATGAAGAGACCAAAGAGCCTCTGGTACAAGTGCATAGGAACCTTGTCACAAAGCTCAAACCTCACCAGGTCGATGGTAAGGACAAAATGTACTGAGACCCTTAAAAAAAGAATGTTTGGAGCTGACAGCAAAATTAGGAAAACAACCCTGAGGTTCTCTGCATTGATGCTGCCTGTGCTGTCATGTTTTTCTGTCAGGAGTGCAGTTTATGTGGGACTGCTGCTGTGAATCTGTGAAAAAAATTGAGAAGTCTCATGGCTCTGGCTGCATCCTTGCCCACTGTATGGGCCTGGGAAAAACTCTGCAAGTGAGTTACTTGCCTTATACAGGCTTCTTTCACTTTCAGTCTTGTGCAAACTATGCCATTTGTCTAATGCAGTATTTTTAGCTGTCCCAGACCTACAGTAATGACCTTGTAGAGCTGTAGTATAACACCAAATGGCAAATCCTGATTAACAAATAGGTGCCTACATTAACATGAAGCCTTTTATCATCTATTTAAAAGCCTAAACAGAATAAAAATGCTCCATATATACACCTCAGACAGAGTAAAAAGGCCCAAACCAACTGAAATTTCAAAAAGTTGCAGAGGTATGATTTAAACTTCTTCTTTTTTTAATAACCTGATCAAACAACAATTTGTGCCATGCAAACAGTTTAACTTAATCACTTTCTGGCTGCATTCTGCCTGCACATGCCCTCTGCCTTGATAATAATACGTAGGGATGTATGCTTCTCTACTTTCCTAAAATTGTGCTTTCTATACTGAAATGGTCCTTTGCAGAGAATTCTCAATACAGACCCTTAAATAATTAAAGATGTCTGTTGAGGATAAATTCATGACATGTTTCACATGTGTAATCAGATTATTCAGCACATGTCAACAGATCCAAAATCTTGAATCTGAATGATTTCCTTCAGGAAAAGAAAAACAAACAAACAAACAAACAAAAAAAAAAAAAAGGATTTATTTGAAGCTGTCTGTATATCTTTGTGCTGTTTGACAAATGTTAACTCATTTTGTCCTGTAGGTGGTGACATTTCTTCATACGTTGCTGCTTTGTGAGAAGCTCGATTTCACCACAGCCCTGGTGGTTTGTCCCCTGAACACTGTCCTTAACTGGCTCAATGAATTTGAAAAGTGGCAAGAAGGAATGAAGGATGAGGAGAGTTTAGAGGTAATGAGCTGCCCTTGTGACCTTTCAAGCTGTTTCTGTTTCCAGTGTAGCGCTCAGCACATTGAGCTTTGGTGTGCTTAACAGGTAACTGAGCTGGCCACAGTAAAGAGGCCACAGGAGCGAGCATACGCCCTCCAGCGGTGGCAGGAGATGGGCGGCGTTATGATCATCGGCTACGAAATGTACCGAAACCTGACGCAGGGCAGGAATATCAAGAGCAAGAAGCTCAAAGAGACATTTCAGAAGACGCTGGTAGATCCAGGTAGAGTCATTTTCATGTTTTAAAATAAAAAGTCCAAAAAGGGGAAAGTATGAACAGAAAATGTTGTTTTGTATTTTGATATGGGCCATTTTTACTTGTGTGAAAGGAACCTTTAATTACTCCCAAGATTAAATGCACTGGTTGTTTGTAGCTACAGTATATAAAATATTGGGGGTGCCAGTAAGAAAGGATGCCATTCAGTTTTTTTTTTTGTTTGTTTGTTTTTTTTCCTGCTGATAATAAAGAAAAGCTCATATTATGACAAGGGTGTTGTTTTCATGTTATTACAAATTAATGACTGAGAACCACTGACATTATAGATATCTTTCTTTATTGTACACTTGTGAATATCATTCAAACTACTGTTGCTTTACTTTATTAGAAATAAAACAGAAATTTAAATACATTTTGTTTTTGTTTTGTTTTGTTTTTTTTCCACCTGCTTCACATTGTGTTTTTTTTTTTTTTTTTTTTTTTTTTTTCACACCCCCCA
>VUQI01002102.1:0-18246 GCA_015106735.1 Paratilapia polleni | reverse complement strand
GATTGTAGACTTTGACAGTGATACTCCTACCTCCTTGAGAGTGCTCTGGACTTGGTTAGATGTTCTGAAGTTGTTTTTCTTAACCATGGAAATAATTCTGTCATCATGTACTTTACTTGTCTTCTGTGGTCTTTCAGGCCTTTTGCTATTGCTGAGCTGCTCAGTGCATTTCTTCTTTTTAAGAATGAACCAGATTGTTGATTTGGCCGCTCCTAAAGTTTTAGCTGTTTCTCTGATAGGTTTAGTTTGGTTTTTCAGCTTAATGGCTGAAAAAAGGCCTCCCTCACTTGTTCCATTAATTTTGACCCTCTGAAAATGGGGGACTGTGTATAAAAATGTCTGTACTTCCTAAGCCGCTCTCAGTCCCAGACCCACTCTACCTCCTGAGCCACAGCTGCCTCTTTGCGGAGGTAGAGCGGGTTGTCTACTAATCAGAAGGTCAGTGGTTCGATCCCTGGTTCCCCTAGTCTACATGCCGAAGTATCCTTGGGCAAGATACTGAACCCCACATTGCCCCCGATGCTCATCAGAGTGTGAGTGTGTGTGAATGTTAGTAAGCACTTAAGTATAGATAAAAGTGCTGTATGAATGTGCATGTGACTGGGTGAATGTGGCATGTAGTATAAAGCGCTTTGAGTACTCAAACTGAGTAAAAAAGCACTATATAAGTACCAGTCCATTTACCATTTACTATTTCATATCAAAAAGGCTACAGTGAAAATAGATTTATGTAAGGCATTTCAATTGATGCCACAAATTTCAAGCACCTGGTGGTGCTAAATATAAAAGTGAAAGGAGTACCCATGATTTTTTTCCTCTGAGTACCATGAATATCTTGTTTAGGAGTTTTATTGCGGAAGCCAAAGTTTGGCCTGTCAGTGATACTGAATGAAAAGTTAGGGGATGACCACACTCATTCTGATTCATCCTCTTGGCTCCATAAATGTTTCTGCAGATTTTTTTGCCATTCCACCCAGTAGTTGTTGAATTATTCCAGTGTTTTTCCAGTACTGGATGACATTGACTGACCCTTTCATCTCCTAGGGACAAGACACTGTGTTTGTGGTAAACAAAGTTCATAATGCAAAATGCATATTAATGTACATTTTAGAGGTTTGCTCAGTTTCCAGTAGTTTCATTCTTGGCAAATACTTTGCCATATTTGAAATGTACTTTGGAATGTACCATTCAAATCTCAGCTTGACACAGAGAGAGCCACTGCCACCTGGCCACAGCTTTTCATTTATCCAAAATGAGATTTGTTTTGCCTTTGACAGCAGAGTGACAGGTTTGCATTGTTGATATGTTGTCTCCTGAAATAAATCTTTTATACAGACAAATCTTTTATACAACCAAACTAGCCATGACTTCTCCCATGAAAAACGAATATCAGAAATCAGAAATGTTGAAATGAAAGCCTTTTTTGGAAGAAGTTTTATTTTATAAAAGCAACAAATTTACAATGCAGAAGGGATGCAGCTGCGATAAAACCAGTGGCAGCTGCATGACTCATATCTTTGCCATTTTTGCTTGTTAATATTGTTTTATTGAAATGCACCTATTAGCCTTATCCATGTCAGACTCCTGAGGCCTGGAAGAGAAGTCTCTCTCTTTTAGCTTGATGTCGCCAGTCTAGCCCCGGCCATTATCTCATCCCAAATGTCAATATTGCCGGTTTTATGAATCTGATTAGTCCATAAAACGCCAGAGGGTCTTGAGATCCCAGTGGACTTCCATGAACCTGTGGTAACATCATTGTCTGGTCCTTCCTGGCAGTGATCTGACATCACTTTAGCCAGATGGCAGGTGAAAAGGCTTCTGGGAATTAGTGTTTTTTTTTTCTTTCTCTTGTTCAACTCTACTTCATGACAACACAAGCAAAAGTGAGGCCACCCCATCTTCACACAACTGAACTGACAATTTTCATTGTTTACCTCGTACACGACAATGCGAAAATACCAAAAACTGGCTTCAAGGCTTTATAGATGACTGCACATCATGCAACATTGCATCAGGACTCCATCAAAATCTCATTCTGTAGATAATGCTGAGAAAATGGGATTTTGGACAGCTAAAAATAAACCAGGCAGTCTACGGGTTGGATGTGGGAATTGGGTTAATCCGGCACTGAAAAATGGTGATTGTTTGAAATGTGATTACTGTTATTAAAATACACAGACATGAGACAGAGACTTCTAGGGGGGATTGTAGCTCTGCTCAAAACTTGCCAATCATCTGTGAGGCATAGCAGTGGGGGGTCAGAGGTCAGTTATGACCTGAGGTAAGAGAGAAGTGTAGCACGGGTGGGAGGTAGCGTGCTTATATCCATGTGTGTGGATGAGTGTGTTACCCTGCAGCACATACAACATCTGGAACCAGTGAGCAGTCTAGTGGCTGCTGCCAGGGTCACCACAGTGGGAGGTGCCCCCCCCCGTCCTCACCCCTTTCCTCTCTTCACCTCACTGTACGCCCCTCTGCTCCTGCAAAGCAAGCTCTCCTCACTCCCATGCAGCACCCTGACTGAGTCTTGTTAGCTGCAGACAGATGGGCATTCACATGGAACCATTCTCTGAGACAGGAAAGCCCTGTGAAAGGCGCTGTTGTGTGGAAGTGGTCCTGGGGAGAGCAACAGCATGGAGGGAAAGGCAGGGGCAGGAAGGACGCAGAGGAGGCCTGACTGTTTCCCTCCTACCTTATCTTGTTAGAGGGCCTGAAGGATAAGATCAGTACAGTCATCTTGGGCCTCTAACGGTTCACAGAAAGCTTCATATTTGAAAAATACTGCATGGCTGCTCTCACTAGAAAGGGACACACTGCTCTCTGTTTTTATTCCCCATTACACAGGAGGAGAAAGCCTTTTTAGAAGTTTATACAGAAGAGACCTCTTTTCAAGCCTGGACTGATCAATATGTCAGATTAAAAGTTGAAAGGCTGCTTTAAGCCTTTCTGAATCTGGGAGGGAATATTACACTATTTTTTTTAACCCCATCTATTTATCTTGTTACTTCCTTATTATATATATGATGCATTTCTTCCTACTCAGTATCTCAATTACCATCAAATATTTGTTTCTTCACCTACTGATATGTTTATTCTTCATCCATAAATGCAAGCAAATTACAGATTTCCATCTCTTTTCTTTTTTTTTTTTAGTCATGAGGACAATTAAATAATAATAAAAAAAAACTTCCTGTGAGCAACATTTAAACAGGCTGCACTGGGAGACATGCAAATGAACAAAAATATTTCAAGACACCGTTAATATTGGACAATTTCTTATGTTTTTCTGCAGTAGCCTAAAGTAGCAAGATATACAATTTTACCCAGAGACCAAGGCAAGGAGAAGCAGAATTAAACATCATTTGCATATCTCCATTTTAAATAACCCCAAAACTACTTTGGAATGCTTAAAAATACCATTTGTTGGGCTGAACATTTGATACAAATTCTCTATGACAAATTCATGTTTTTTTTTTCATTTTTGTGCATCATTTTGAAATGAAAACACCTGTCTGACACTTTATCTTCAATGTGTTTATGACAGAATACAGGCCAAGACACGGGAACTTCGTGAGAAGCAGGCAAAAGAGAGAGAATATGCAGAGATCCAAGATGTTGTCAACCGCACCTTCAGCTCAGATGAGGAACACACTTACGCTGGCATTGGGTCATTAGGGTCTTCATTAGATAGCAGCAGCATAGACCATTACAGCCATCCCTACCATCTTCCCCAGAGTCCCCAGAGTCCACGTCTTCCCTTGAACCTTCAAGACAACGGTCCTCCCCTGGAGACGCTGTATGCCCAGGTCAACAAGCCTCGCAATGGACGTCCTGCAGCTCCAGACAGGTAGAGGACCCAGCAAAAAATAGTCCATACACAGGTGTTCACACATATGTATCCACAGTACATTATGTGCTTTTTGACTCTCTGGCTTTCTTGTTCATTCAGATGACACTAACTAGCTTTGTGCTTTGCAACAGTGTAGTTCATTTATGCCTCATCTATAATTTATAGATGGTAATGTGATTGTATTTGTTCACTTTTACTTGTCATGGGTGACACATGATTTGCAGGAAAGCAACGAATATCACACAGCGCTTTATTGCATGCTCTGCCCCACAAGGCATTCCCCCATGAAAGCACCTAGGTAAAAGAACAACAGAAGCTTATCAGTAGTTCTCCATGTGTTACAATTTTACATGAAGCAGTCTCTCTCTTTTTTTCATGGATCCATTTTCTTGGATCACAGGTAGTACTGACCTCTCACATGCCTTTTCAGACAGCCACATAACATCAGCTTCCTAGACACTGGAGGGAAGCTCATGTCAATACAAATATTTGATGGGAAGACAGTGCCATGCAGAGCTTTAGATTCATATTACTGTGTTAATAGGTGCCAAAAATCCAGTGTAAAGCCAGTGTTGCAAATTTCCTCCAGGTCATATCTAGTGGCAACAAGTCAAGAGCCCACTATTCCCATGGTGTCTCATAACCTTAGGGGATTGGATAATTCCCACATCCTGTGATTGACATCTGTCACGTGGGGGGCTCGTGACCTTTCACTGCTAGGCGCTGGGCTGCAATCTATGTGTTACAGGGGATGTATGCTCCTGTGTTAAATCCATGCCGCAGGTATGTCGTAACCACAAACCCCTCCGAAACCCTACGACGCAACATATGCTGTAACCTGACGTGCACCTCCCTGGAAATGCAACTAGTCGTTGTGTCACTTGTGTAGGTTATGTCTTAGGCGCTACCAAGATTCACGGCAAAAGTCAAAATCAGCTTTTAGCGTGTGTGACGAAAGGCTGAGCACCTCCCTGTGGTTGTGCATATGTTTAAGAAGATTTGCAAAGGTAGAATCTCCATCCTGTACCCCTCCCATGACAGTGACAGTAGAAATGACAAGTTTGTCTATCCCCTTGATAGCTGATTAAATCCATTTACTAATACATCCATTGCTGTGGATGAAGGCCATCGATCCATATGTCTAAAGTTATCTCCATACGTTTCTACAGGTAGTGTTTTTGTAGTCATAGTTACTATAGCAACCATCTGCTGTAAACTTCTGAGGCAGGAACTGATGATAGGCCCGCTTGCTAGTTGAATCAAGAATGTTTGATTGGGTTTCATGGCTGTGTGTAGTCACATCACAAGATGTTGGTCAGTGATACACTCAGTACACTCTGCAGGGATTCAGTATGAAAGCCTTAATATGAGACAACCTTGTGAACGACTTTTTCTGCTTAGTTGCCAAAGGAAATTTCACTGTCAGTCTGCTTAGAGGTTTTCTGAGAGAAAGCAATTGCTGAGCGTCTCCCTGTATGATGGTCTGATTGTCAACAGATGTTTTGTTACTTTGCTATGACTTTTTTAAAAAAATAATTTCTCAAATTGTTTTTCTTGTTTGTTTTTTTCTTTCAGATTTTTCTCAAATGTCCTCTGGCCATCTGGAAGCAGTTTTATATTCTGTTGTATTTTTAATCTTAAATTTGGTATAATACATTTCGAATTGGAATATGAACATATTCCACTAGAACTCGCCTGTCTTATCTTCCTCTTTTCTACATAGCAGTGTTTTGGAAGTACGGGGCTTTGATCTTCACATGTTTCTTTCAGCATCTAATGCTTAGTGTTGCATGGTAATTATAAATCCAAGCTTATATTAAGTTTGGGGTCTGAGCCTTGAGTATTGATAGCACAGTATGGAGTTTTATTTGCAGGGACAGGATTAGGTGTTGCAAGTGTTGTGATTTCATTTGAAATATGCACTACATGTTCAACAGCGCATTCTTGTTTTGCACCTCTTGCTGCTTTGCATATCTTGTGTATTCCAGCCCATCTGAATGCCTGTAATATTTGACTTGCTGCCTTTGAGAATAATAACATTCTCTGGTTCTTATTTCACTCAGAGGCTTTGCAATTTGCAAAAAGGATCTTGAAATGCATTCACATTTCAAGACTCCTGTCACTTGTCTATCATAACAAACATAAACAGTAATTTGCATTTCTAAATTAAACTTAATGGAACTTTCATTGTCAAGAATAGAGCACCAACACAACAGAATTTACAATCATTTCTGACTAATCCATGTATCAAGACAGGAAGATTGAACTGAGAACTTTTGATTTACCTTGCGGTTATATGACTTACACTTGCTTCACTTTTTAATCATGACACTGCTACTTACCTCATATTTTGGAGCATCTGCAGAGATGACATGAAGTTCATGTATAAAAGCCTGAAAAAGAAAAGGAAAGTTGAATATTATTCATTGAACTCCACTCATTCTTGGCTGTCAGTCAGTTTTCAGTATGAAAGAGAAGAATGAGCAGCATTTAACCCTGACCTGGATACTGTTACTTCCTTCTGAGGAGGCCCTGGAGTAACACACTCTGATCAAAGGGGCAGATTAAGGATCCTATTTTACTTGGTTGTTTGAGTTATATTCTGGTAGAGTTAAGGTCCGTGGTCAGAGATCTGACAGCAAGAACTGCAACACAAAAAAAAAAAAAAAAAACAACTTCTCACTGCCTTTTAACCTGATCAATTCCTACCACATGGCACTGTGCACTTTATAATGAAAAGAGTCTGCAGTGTGTAGCAGTATGCAATTTCTAAGAAATAACAGAATTTTGAGAACAGATTCATGCATTTCATTGCCATGGGGGAATGATGACTTTGCATATATGTAAAGAAAATGCATATTGCATAAGAACATTGTAAACCCAGCACTCTATTTGTGGCCACCTGCCGCAATATCTTACAACATAGTAAATAAGATTATATATGGATAATACCATGTTAGAAGCCAACCCCTGATTTTCATATAACCTCTGGAAGCAAGACACAGTTACATAAATCTTACCTTGTAAAACTGTTTCCAGGAACCAAGACAACAGACTTAAATTTAATTTAGCCGACAGCTTATCTATTTCTGTGAAGCAAAATACTCAACGGAGGCAGTGAAAGTATATGAAGATGGTTATTTCTTTAAAATACCATTCACTCAACCATTTGCATAGCTTTGAAAACTTGAAACAATGCTCGTGTGTCCAGGAGTTTCCACTGGTTTGTTTACCATCATTGCCTCGGTGCTGTCATTACAGCAAAACATTTTTAGTTAGATAGAAGACATTTCTTTAGTTTCTAACTAATCAGAGCTTCTTAGGGGCCCTTTGGTCAGTGTTGGCTGCTGGTTCTTTTTAGAGGAGGTGGGGTCCAACTGCTTGCCGTTGCCATTTTATGTAGATTATGGCTTTGCATCTACGACTCATTTTTGCTTCTTGTGTTTACATACATGTGCTTTCATTTTACGCCTTAATTCACCCATGACTCTGCAAGCCTTACAAAGCTGCATGCTTGTTTATCTACTACAGTTCATAAGACCAGGCCGCAGCTGGAAAAATAGCCTGGGTATGCGTCCCTCTCTCTAATAGACCTTTGGTAATGGAGCTCTAATGGGAAGGTCACTGTGACTGTAAAGCTGGAATGAGTCAGACCTGAGCCTATAAAACCCTTAGAGATACGAGGACCCCTGGTTGTCATGGGCGTCCAGAGATCCTGCCCATGCTGCCGTATCAAATTTTACTGTTCCTCTGCGGCATCACGGTACAACAAGAGCTCATTTGACAATTTATTACTAACCTCCATGTTATTAGAACTGGCAGCTCCAGTGGTGTTTTGACAATGCTGTCAGACTCAGTAAAACTGAAGGGCACCAATAGAAAGCTAGGATTTATTTATGTTCAGTTTTGTTAACGCCTTATATAACGGAAAAGTAAATATAATTTTTCACCCTAAAACCTGTAACATAAATTGTGCTCCCTCTATTACAAAGTTTACTTGAAAATGAGACAAACATAAACACCTGAACACAGTGTTTTCTCTTTAGATTGTTTTGTTTCACCTTATTAAAAAAAGGTAGACCTAGCAAAATGGAATGACCTCATTTCTCGACAGGCAGCTGACAAGTCAACCCCTCCAGCTGCCGAGGGACCGGGTGGTTTGGGTGACTGGCATTGGATGCTGGATTTCAGGACGAAAACCTGACAGGTGCCAGGCTCGATGGGGTTTGTGGGAAGCGAGCGTGAAACAAAGCATCACCTTTGAAAGTGCAATTTGATTGACTGCTGCTCCCATTACCCAGTTGAGTTTCTAAAGCTCCTTAGAGCATGGGCAAGACAGAGTCAGGGAGACACGGAGAAGAGGGGAGGGGGAGAGAAAAGATATGGAGCTCACAGAGCTCAGCTGTGCAAAGCCCTTGAAGTCCTCTGCAACTCAGCAGCTCCGTAGAGTTTGGCAAGCAAGCAGCAAAGAGAGAAAAATAACCCAAAGATCCTCACCTAAAGAAACACTCACTGTGGTGTTTTTCTCCTTGTGCTCTAAACACTAAAATTCAGTCAAATCCTCCACTTTGCACGGTCTTAAAATTGAATTATGAGGTTGCTAATGCATTTTCCGATGCTGAAAAAAGGTCAGGCTTTTCATCTCAAAACGAACGTTTTTGAGGATTTTTTTTCCCCTCTCCCCACCTGACAATTCTGAAGCTCAAAGACATTGACTTTTAAGGTGGGAAACACGGAAACACATTTACACCTCAGATGAGGGGTGGGTCTGCCCCCCAATCGGTTCAGAGCCACAGGCTGATTGAGTTTTTATAGTCAAAATTGCTTAAACTATTCATTTTGCTTCAGTCGTTATCATCCCTGCCATTGTTTTTGGATGAGAGAACACAACAGTCACATTCCAACAGAGACATGTAATCTTCAGTTCTGCTATGTGCTGTAATGTCTGAATGGACCACTGGATGACTCAATTAGAGTAATGCAGATGAAGAGTTCTTATGAACGACAGTGTTCCTCCTCAATCAGATGACTGATTGAGGCAGTCTGAAGTAATCACTTTTTTATTGTTTACGCTCTTATTGGGCGTCTGTAATTAACTTTGCAATCAACAATCAGTCTCTGTGATTTTTATAGTCTATATTTTCATTTAGATGCAATCAAAGTGAGATTAACAACACTTTCTGACTGCAACATCTGTAGCTTTGATTAAATCCTACCTCTCAATAATTCATTGGTAAATAAATGAATCTTTTACGACCCTTGCATCAGCGTTAAGACTTTAATAACAGCTCTTAAGTCTCTAATAACATTTTCTTGTTGTCCCCAAGGGAGTAAAATTGATATGACTAGCATCAAGGAACAGTTTACTTTAATGAGACACATACATTAGCAGTGACTAATTACATTTTACTAACTTGTTGGTATATCAGTTAGTCCAGGGTGTTTTGTCTGCTGCATTTGGTTTCTTCACCTCCTGGAGTCCGCCAAGTTAAACAAGTCTTAAAAGTCACTGCCGACTGTGTCACATTTTATTCCCACATCCTTGGAAGCATGTTTTGTTTGTGTCTGTCATCCCCAAGAGCTTTCCATTACTCCCCCTGAGTTTCCTTGTTTAGTTGTGATATTAGTGTCTCAGTAAATGTATGGAGTACATTTGTTCTCCTGCTCCCGCATGATGGGGAAAGTTCACCTGGAATGTCAGCTGATGTTAAGAGAGCTGACTGTGTAATGAATGAGCCCTCAGGTGAATCCTCAAGTCAGCTGTTTTTAGCTGCATCTGCAGGACATCCTCTGCGCACGGTAAAGCTGTTTAGATGTTTCAGTCCCCATTGGAAAAGCCCCATGTAAGCCCTGTAGATAGGTTACAAAATGAGGGGGCAGGTCTAATACCCAGACACACATTTACGCACCGACTTCTGCCCTTTTCTCCCAGCCTGCTCTGTGTGGCAGCGATAGTGCAGGAGCCCTAATGCACCAAATGCACATCAGCCTTATCACAGGGGTTCTACACAGATAGCAATGTGTATCTCCCAGGCAAAGCAAGTGAATTATTTTCCTGGTCTGTTTTCTTTTTTTCTGTTTTTTCCTATTTTTTTTCTCTCTTTTTTTTTTTTTTAACCTCCCGCTTTGGAAAGGGCCCTGTGGGATGGATGTGATGAGATGGAGCACACAGAAAGGCAATTTATCCTCCGTTTGTACCATTACATTCATTTAAGAAAGCAAACAGCCTGAAAGCATATCGGGGGGGGGTGAGAAAGAGATATAGACCCACCTCACTTCAACTCTACATCAAGTGGATCAAGCTGATTAAGGTTGCGCGTACAGTGTTTTATCAACGTCCTTCAAAGCCTGGAAGATATGCATGCAGTACCTAATGAATTTTCACAAGAAGATGAAAGGAAAAGAGGCGTGTGTGCCATATAGGGCAGGCATGCCCCAGCACAGAAAATGGGAAGTAAAGATGGAAAGGGGTTTGCATATGGCCAGAGGCTGTGAAGCCTTGTTTGTTGATCAGTACTGGAGGGCATCCCATTGCTGGCAATCAGAAGCTGTAAACTCCCCTGAAGACATCCAGTGCCTGACATGGTAACTGACTGTACGGCACAGAGATTCACAAAAGTCAGGAATTTGTCAGGCCTGGCAAGTTTCCTCTATAATTTAAAATGAATGTGATATTTTATTTGAAAATGTCACAGCGCCTAATTGGGAGAAAGCAATCGGAGTACATGCTGTTAGCAAATGTGAAATATACTTCTCTCTCAATTCAATCACTGAGAAATCCATTTTGATTGAATAGCATGCATCGTTGTGTGCCTGTTACGGAGCTCTCTATGAAAAACTCTGGTTTTCACATGATAGATAACACAACTTTGTAAACTAATCATGGGTCCTCTACACTGACATAGCATCATTGCTTTCATCTCTGCTACCAGCTGCTGTCACACAGCCACTCCAGAAATAGATCAGATGAGGAATGTGATTGAGAGGCAGGTGACTGCAGAGTGTGGGTTTGCACTGTGGACCATGTCAGCAAGCAGATGACTCTCATGCCTCTTCATCTTCCTTACCTTGTTTTCATCCCTTTAGCTACAGAAATTATATCCAAATAGACACACACAGAAGTGACCTCAGTGTCAGGCAAGGATCCTAACTGCTGCTTTTCCTTCTGTGATCTGATGTTTGCAGCCGGCGACGTAAAGCCAAGAAAGTCACTTTTTTACTGTAAAGTAAAAGGTAGTGAAGGTGTTTAAGGCTTTGCCTCTTACTGTAAATATAACTACTGGAAGAAAGAAAACCATCAACCGTGCAAAAGATGAAATTAAATATGATTACGATTGAGTATAACTCAACAGACTTTGACACCATATTTCCTACTGACAAAACTGAATGTTAGGAAAAAAAAAAATAACAGCGGACACATGGTAAATGGTTGGTCTGTTTTTAAATGAAGTAATTATTATCTCTTATCTAAATTTATACACCAACCTATCACGATTGTCTGTTATTGATACAGTGGATGTAACTATCATTTATGTTGTTTATTATGTTCATTTATATAGATCAAGCCAGGTCATGGAATCAAGTAGTTTGTCAGTTTTTTTGACTATATGATGGTGACTACCTGGCTATATTCAATTGTTACCTTAATCAGTCAGTCAAGATAACCGGCTGAAGAGAACAAGCAGCATGTACTGGCATTTATCTAAGATCCTTGGAGCACAGAGTATGTAATAGGTTTTATTTTTAACTTCTTTTTCCATTAGAATAAAAGCTGCAATCTAAAAACCTGTTAAGATAGTTTAGTTTAACTGACCTCCTAAGATAAACATCTGTTGACTTCCACCCACCAAACACCCCCTCTATCACGAGCAGCAAAAACTCACATCTCTGGGTAGCTGATACAAAGTGTGCACACCAAAACCTGCGCCACACTGTTATATGACTAAATAACTTTCACGTTTGCAGGCTACATGTTTCTGTCACTAGTGCCAATGCTGATCAAACCAAACTTAATTGCTGTCCCTGTTATTGTTAATACTGTAGGTTTGACTCTGATTCAGTGATAAAGGTGATATCCACAGAGCACAAACTAAATATAAAACAGCCAGCAGCTAGAGTCTATGCAGACTTCCATATATTCTGCAGGTTTTTGTGACCACTTTCAAACTACAAGGGCAGCAATGTTGCATGTGTCCAAGTAGACTCTTAGTGGACTAGAAAGTAGGGGTGGGTGATATAGTCTCAAAATGACGTCACATGATAATGATATTTCTTGTGATATAGGAAAAAAATAATACTAAACAACATTTTATTTGTGATTGCAGCTTGCAGGCAGCAGCATTTATTAGTGCAAACAAAATAAAGGGCATTTTCCATCCTTCTTTTCCAATGAGCTGCTGTCATTGATGACGGACTACCTAATTCAAAGTGTGAGTTTATTGCCATAAGGTCCCCGCAGCAGCAGCATTATAGTGCAATAGTAGTGACACAGCAACATATACAGTGACACACCATAAGTCAAATGTAAGCACAAAAGTAGCCTAGGTAGTATTTTCAATGGAAAGTTTAAGTAAAATTATAACTTTAACAATGAGAATAGCTAAAGTAACTTAACCTTGTAACTCTTCGGGAGCCTGCACAGTATTGTCACATAATAACACTGAAATTGAAAAATATTTTCTACTTGGGATGTTGTATCTTTTTATTCAGCTGCTTAAAGCCCTGCTTTGCCACCATGTAACCGCATCAGTCATTTCCATCCACCATTTGCTCTTACTGTCATATGGAGTGCAGCTAGCAAGTGCTCCAGTGATGCTCAGTTGAGTCATTTGTTTCCTTTTGGTCGCATCTCCTCCACACATGCCTCTATAGCTTGGTTGTGCTCAGCAGTGTGTTTTTGCTTCAACTGGTGAAACAAGTTTGTTGTTTCCACCTTTAGGAGGAACAGTTTTCATGCATATTTTGCAAAGCATTATGCTTTGTTGGAGGTTGTTGAATTAGCTCCCTTTTTTAGGTACTAAATTGTCATTGGAGGCATTCTCAGACATGTCTGGGCTTGTCTCGTTGTTGTGCATGCTGGGGAACCTAAATGCATGACGTTGTTATACCGTTGATATTACGATATGAAACTTTTATATCACATAAAAATTTACGCCAGTATTATCACAGATGATATTATATGACACAGCCCTACTATAGGCATATAATAAGAGCAACTCTTAGCTTCAGTTTGTGGTTGTGTGACAGTGAATGTGTTTCATATTCTTGAGAACCCAAAAAGAGTTGCACTTAATTTGGAAACAATTTCTAAACAACATAACTGTCCTTTACATATTTGATGATTAGTAAAATATGATCAGAATTATACGATATCTATTGGTAAGCAATAACATTAAGGATTCAAGGATACTTTATTGTCATTCTCACACGAAACATGAAGAACAAAATATCGGACTCAGATCCTCATGCGTACTGTACTATAAGAAAAGATAAAAATAAATAAATAGATTAATAAGACAACGGAATAAAAACAATAAAATATCATTTCAAAACAGAATACTGTGCAATCACTCAGAAGGTGCAACAGCTGTAGCTGTAGTGCAGTTCAGTTCCATAATAAGGCACCACAGTTCAGTATTCTGTATTCTATCTATCGCAGTACATTCTTTAAACCTTTAAAAGTCAAAGCTCAACTTTACCTTGTGATATCTTTATTGAAGTAGTGACAGAACCCCATGCAGATTTGCTTTTATAAACGATTCAAATCAGTGACATTAAAAATAGAAGCCGCCACTACACGAACATTAGAAAAACTTCTACATCAAATACCAGACTGTGCCCTAAAGACTGTTGCAACTGTATCAAGAAGTGAGTTCATTCTAATCAAAAGCCAGTCAGTGTGTACAGGGCACCTAATTAAATTTACCTTGCCCACATCTGAGCCAGCGAGCCGGTGCACTCAACACAGAACGGCATTAGTTCTCGCTATTTTAAGAGCAGTATCCATATTCCTTTGTCATACTATGCCATTGTCGTTCCAATCCCCGCGCCTTGAACAAGCTTCCAGCGGCAAATCGGATCTCGGCAAAGCCTTTGTAATTACAGGGAGCTGAATGGGTGAATACGTCCCAAATCCACAAGACCAGCCAGCGACACATTCCAGTCTTAAGCCTTCTTCCAATATTTGAGATTGACTCATGAGGAGGTATTGAAATAGCGTACACAAACAACATTTTTTGTGATGTTTGTGTGAAAATTCTGTTAAGTCCTTTGAAAGTTTTGCACAAAATTTGGCATTCCACGTCTCGAAGTATAGGCCTTTCACATTCTTTCTCAATAAGTAATTGTGAATTTTGTTCCATTCTAGTTCAACATGTTTTTAACACTGCTGTGTGGATGAATAATCCTCAGCTGTTATAGTGGTGTGTTTGACAGCTACAGTTTATTGTGAATAAATAACATCACATTTTGGTATACTTCATAATATACAAATATTGGACAGAAAAAAACATTTCTGTATAAAATAAATTATTTATTTGGTTTTCATGTTTGTATCACACCTCTGGCTCCAGATTGTTGGACAACCACAACCTTTTCTAACTTTGGTATTCATGAATGTCAGCAGAGTGTGTAACCTGTGGTTATAGAGTGAACATGGGGCTCATTTCCTGACTGTTATTCTATTATCCCAGATGGGTAGAATAAAAAAATAAAACAAAAACAAAAAACGGAATTTACCAGGGAAAGCCTGGAGCCTTCTTTGTTTCAGTGCACTGATAGGGCCCAGACTCAACTTTAGGGCCCCTCTAGCAAAATGGGACAAGTGCTTCATTAGGTCAGCTGAGCTGGACCTGTCTGAGCTCACTGTGGGACCTGGTAAAGCCCTGTGGAGGCCACCAGACATTTCTAATGCCATCAGCATGCCTGTAAAAATGCTCTTAGTCCCATCCGACAGAGTAATGGCAGCACATGGCCTTGTTGGACCACTGTAATGGGCTCATGATGTCATCATGGAGCCAAAGGTCTTAGAGGCTGGCTTGTTTTCAAAGAAAAGCAGGCTGTTTCCAGGGAATCACATTAGCATCCCTTGGTTTCCACTGTACCGAGTGGGAACCAAGTAGTGGGGTGGGGGTTTGTTTGTGCCAGAAGAAATTACAGGGGAAGCTAATAAGCAACAGCATTTTAACTTAGTCAGACTTATTGAATTGGTTTACTGATTGGACCAAATGCCATGTTGGTCTCTAGCAATAAGCTCTGTTATTTCTCTCCATTGTCCTCTTTTCTGGAACTGCACAGTAAATATTCAGCTTTATGTTAATTTTATCATGTGTTGAGTGAAATTTCAAGCATCTGCCATTGAGGCCTTGGTTTCACTCAATAAATACCAGTACTTTCTAGCAGTTTTAATAAACAAAATGATATGTATAAAAATATTTTTGTTCTCAAATTTTCATTCAGTCATACTAGGCATTTTTTCTCTCATATCTGTGTGTAAGACTGTAATGTTGTTGTGTTATTGTTGGCTATTGCCACTTAAAAACACATGTGTAACTGTGGCCTCTCATCGCTCCGCTATCCTTTAGCTTTACAGCTTTTATGGCTGATGGTCTGTAAGCGTCCCAGTGAGAGATGTCATCCAAGAAACACTTGTCTTCTCTGCCATGATTAAACATAAAGAATAATCCCCATCCTGCAGTTATATGGCTATCATTAAAGCCCCACTGCCAGGCCGACCTGCAGTGAGCTTCACCACGGATAACGGCCATGTTTTAGTGGTAGTCAGGGACGTCAATTAAAATCCACAGCTTTTTTATGACCTTTTGTAGGAAGTTGTGATTTATCTCTTGCATCTCAGTGAAGGTTGACTACCTAACTACTTTGTAGTTTTCTGTAATGTTTCCAAATAATGTTATTGTCACAATGATCTCTATAAGCAGATGTCTGCATATTTCATTTGTAAACTGCTTGTAGTTTGAGAAGTCCTGACCAATCGTGCTAGAGCGGGCTTTGGTTGCATGCAAGTATACTGCCTATTAATGGGGCATTCAATCACAAAACCATAAGCTGCAGTCTGAAAATAACTGAGCTTTTAATTAGGTGTTTAAATTTATTTGCATTCTGAGAGAATGACTAACAGCGATAAACAGGAAATCTTGGCCCAGAAACCCAACTGGTCACAATCCCTGACACTGGCCCTTGCTTCCAGAGACAGGGATTGCTTTGGAAACTCTCCTCTAAGGATGATCCAAAACTTTTGACTTCTATGTCAACTTCTGCAGGGCAGCCTTCCTAAGGGGGGGGGGGGCTCCTTTTTTACAATTGAAATGAATGAGTTTCCTAGTCAAAAGCAGTAACAGGTGCATTTAAACATTTTTCAGCCTGTGAAACCAATATAATACCTTCTGTTGCTCTAAAATAACCAACATAATGGTTTCTTGGATTGAGACAGAAAGACTGTGTTATGAACTTGGGACATAGAGAGTCTAATTTGACATGGACACAGACCAAACAGTGATGAAACAGTAAGTTTCATCACTGTTTGGTCTGTGTCCATGTCCATAATGTAGCATTAAGTGTTAAAAACATAAATAATTCAGCATCTACATACTGCATGCAGGGGTTTTAAAACTCATTATCTCAATAATTTCAATATTTTGGTAATTTGGGGTAAATTTTACATTCATACTATGCACGAAAAAACCGTTGGGAAAAAATCACAGGTGTCACCATGATTTCCCTACTTTCCTAACAGTTCTAAAGCATCCTGCATGGAGGTTTACAAACATGGCAGTTTTGACTTAAAGCTATCAGGGGGATCCACAAAAACAAAAAAATATGTAAAAATGTAATGTATAGGATCATGTTTAAACTATGGTTATGTTATTTGTCTCACTGCATATCTACACATTAATATATAATCACATTATATCTTAGCTGACATCTGTTTCACAGCAGAGCCTGAATCATGTAAACGGCACATATCATCAGAGCCATGGAATCATTCTGGCAGTCCTGTGAGATCATAAACTGTGAGACAAAGAGGTTAGACATGTGTCATTGGTCATGGTACCTGAAGTATTTCTAGCTCTTTTACATTACTATCAGGAGACAGATTCAGGTTAGTCAGGAGGGATTTTTTTTCTGTATTATGACTACAGCTAAATTCAACACAGATTTTCAAAAAATAAATCTTTCTACATGACATTTTCAAAATTAATAAACATGTATAGTATTGCTATTATCAGTAATACCTTTGAATCTATAATTTTCATTTCTTTGAAAAGTTAAGTGCATTTTCTGGAAGAGATGGAACACCTTAAATTGATAGCAAAAGCTCTAGCCCTGAAGCTAAAGTGATTTATATAAGTGATTTAAGTGATTTAAGGCAAGCGGAGTCTTTTGACAATAACATTTCTTACATAGTGCAAGACAAAAACGTTCTAAATATGATCATGATAAAGAAAGTGGTGAAAGGAAAAGAGGCAGAAAATTTGAATTATAACATTAGTTGCAGTGTGGAGACCTGAAGTGGTCTTTCACGCCATGTCCTTCCCCTTCATTTCACCTGCCCTCCATCATCGTGGGATCTTTTCTGCTTCATTAATGTTCCTTTCTCTCGGCCGGCATTCATTCTTATTCTTTTCTCCCTTTTTCCTGTTGCGCTCTTCCACTCCCCACACTACAGTTTCCCCTTCTGTCTCTCTTTATCTGTCTTTCTTCCCCATTTTCCACCAATGCCAGGGATACTGCACAAGCCCCAGCTATCAAGCTGTAATGAGCATGTTCACTAAAGCACTGATTCATCAGAACAAAGAGAAGCAGAGAGAGTGAAGGAGAAGGATGGATGACAAGGGGGAGAGAGACTCTGGAGTGTATCCTTGAATGGCTTTGGACTGTAAACCCCTACTGCTTCCTCCTCCTCCTCTGGCTGTATTTTTTCCTAATAGCCTCTTGGGCTATTTCTGGGTCCCTTTTTAAATGGGAGGTGGGTGGGAGTGAATACAGTAAAGTGGGGGTGGAGGGGAGCATTTGTGCGAGTGCGGGTGTGTGAGAGGGGGTGTTTGGCCCCGCTGAGGCACTGAATAAGCACTCTGACTCGCAGCAGGATCAGTGGTAGTGGCGGTTGGGTTGTGTGTGTGTGTGGTGTGTAGGGACTCTCCGTTGCCACTGGAGACGAGAGAAGAGATATATATGCGCACGCACACACACACACACACACACACACACACACACACACACACACACACAAACCCTGCAATGTGGAACCTCCAAAGCTGATTAGTCAAACTTGTGATTTCCAATTTCAAACCCGCGACACAAATCCCACACTTAATATTCATGCAGAAAGTGGTTAGGGCTCCTCGCCGTCCCATGCTGCCGTTGGGCTGTGGGTTATG
>VUQI01002100.1:5870-16224 GCA_015106735.1 Paratilapia polleni | reverse complement strand
TACATACACACCTTCCATCAACCCTCTCTTAACTCTTATTCATTCTGTCCTGCATTATGTTCACTTTGTTTTAGAGGTGTAATTACTGAAATGTATGTGTGTACTTACATATACATACATACAGCAGCTTATCAGTGGCTTAAAAGTTTTTAAACACCTGCACTTACATATTTTATTTTAAAACTGATTACATTTATATTTTAGGCAGTGATTTCTACATTTAACTTACATTCTGACATTAAAGCAAAATCATGTTAGAGCTTCAAATTTATCAAAATACAGTACTGTAAGCTTTTGTTCTTTTCTTCAAAATCTGGACAAAACCTGCTGGACCTAACGTACAGTTATTATTTATTTTATTTATTTTCACATCAGGTTTATTTAAAAAAGAGAGACCTGATGCCCAATTCAGACAGACCTCAGGACAATTATGTTGCATTCATTTCACCTCAGAGGCTGGAAATAGACCTCCTACTCAGAAAAGTATGAGGGGAGTTCCAACTGTGCAACTCAGGTCAGAAATTAATCAAGCATAACATTCAACCACTAAAACTAATTTTTCTGTTCAGGAATGCAAGTAAATAACTGTAATTTGGCATCTTAATCAAAAGATAATAATGCGTTTTACTATTTTTTTCTGCTTTTTTGTAAAACAGTAAATTCAAAAATTCAACAATAATTATATTTTACCATTAAAAATATCATTGTGATTAAAGAGTTTGTGCATACTGGTGGATTAACCACTACAGAAACATAAAAAATGATTTTGGTAATTACCAATACTGTTAATTTAGGGCAGCTGTGGCATAAACCTTACACTGGGTGGTGGTCTAATAAATTTGTTAAGCACTGTACCTTATATTAGTTAATCTATAGGTCACATTAGTAAGTTATATAAGGTATATTAGGAAGCAATATAGGCCATATAAGTAAATGAGATCTGCTAATTCTTAGTATACATGATATAGGCTATGTTAACATAGGCTTCATTAGTAAATTATACACTGTACACTATATTAGTAAACGATATGGTAAGAGAGAGTATAGACTGTTAATAAATAGCTGTTGTTACAGAAAAATACATAAATTAGTACTGATAAGTAATAGTCTGTAAAGTGATTATTGTAATTTGTTATAACCTATTCATTAATTATTTATATGTTGCTTATAAATGATAAATAAGCAGGAAGTTTTAACCAGAAGGTGGAGAAAGAGTGGAAGTGATGCATCGTCCATCTCCAAAGTGCGTGCACAAGCCAGTGAAAGGAGGACGGTAGAAAACTGCACTGGTGGAAATCATAAATGATTCACACACAGGTATCCATTTCTCCTCCAACAGTCCAATCTGGGCCTCATAAAAGATACACTCTCAGCAACTTGCAGCAGCAGTTAAGTGTGTGTGTTGTGGAACTGTGTGTAAAGTTATGGCAGCCCTCTCTTAACATCCTTGGTACTAAAGTTATATGTTTGTATACTGACAGTGATAGACAACTTTAGTGGGTACAAATTTCTCTTGTGGAGGGTGCTTCCATAATTACTGCAGATATGTTTACCATACAAAAGCCTATTTCTTGTTTCCATGTAGATCAGTAACTCATCAGAATCATAGTCAGTGTTCTTATCTACAGAACTCAATTAGTAGTTAGAAATGTTTCAAATGGATCGCCACAGGATTATGCACCTTTATGTTTTAATTTTTAAACAGGAGTAAGTGTTGAAATCATCTGCACCTACAAATATTGTGACCTGTCATTTTAATAAATACAGTTAGGTCCAGTATTTAAACAATGACACAATTTCTATAGTTTTTTTAATTCAATTTTTAATTCAATTTTATTCATAGTTAGTTTATATAGTTTAGTTGGGTTGCCAGAACTTCCTTGAGACCAGCTGACAACCACTTCTATAGCCTCCTTGAACTCTTCACAGTTTTTGTTTCTGCAGCTGCTCAAAACTCGCAAAACTCCCATATTAAATGATAATCTTTTGCTTATGTTTCTATTTATGACACTGGTCATTGACATTGTAACATGGCATTGTGAAAAAAGGTTTAATTTACAAGTCAATTCAATTTTATTTATATAGCACCAAATCACAACGACAGTCGCCTCAAGGTGCTTTATATTGTAGGGTAAAGACCCTACAATATTAGACAGAAAACCCCAACAGTCAGACGACCCCCTATGAGCAAGCACTTGGCAGTGGTGGGAACTGACATGTAATTGAAGTGCAGACTTCCGGCTTTAATTCAAGGGATTTAACAAAAGTGTTGCATTACCTGTTTAGGAATTACAATGTTATGCACAATCCCCAGAGGTTCAAAAGTAATTGGACAATTGAATGACAAGCGGTGTCATGACCAGGTGAGGCCTGTTCTCTGATTAGTCCATGGCAAACTGAGCAATAAAAAAGATCTGGCGCTGATTCCAAGTGTTGAACTGGCATTTGGTAGCTTGTCATCAGAACTCTCAATTAGGCTAAAAAAACAAAAACAAAATAAACCTATCAGAAAGATAGCAAAAACTTTAGGAGTGGCCAAATCAACAATCTGGTACATTCTTAAAAAAAAATGAAAACACTGGTCAGCTCAGTAGCACCAGAAGGTCTGGAATATCACAGAAGACAACTAAAGCAGGTGGTTGCTGAATTTTTTTTTTTTTTTTTTTTTTTTTTTTTTTGGGGGGGGGGTTTTTTTTTTTTTTTTTTTTTTGGGGGGGGGGGGGGGGGGTGTCATCTACCAATAGGAAGGTCAGTGGCTCAATCCCTGGCTCCTCCAGTCTGTGTGTCAATTTACAATAAATAAACAAATAAATAAATGATTTAAAAAAAAAAGTATATATGTATATATAAAAAGACATCAGTGTCTCTGCCACCTCAGTTAAAGTAATGGTCTCAGCCCGGCCACCCCCTTAAAGATTGTCTGGCTCAACATAGCCATGTAGAGCATGTGTTGCTTTTAATGGGCTGAAGCTTCAGTGTTTTTTGTTTGTTTTTCTTTTGAGCATTTGTTTGCAGAAAGTAACCAACTAAAAAATGAATAATAATTCAATTCAATTCAATATAAAGCATATTTAAAACAACAAAGTTGACCAAAGTGCTGTACAAGAAACAGAAGGTTACACAGTAAAATAAAACACACACACACACACACACACACATATCCAAAGGATCCCAAAATACAAGAGAAAAAAGAGAAAATACAACAGTCTAAAAACCTACAGCTCTCACTCTGGCTTGAAAGCCAAAGAATAAAAATGAGTTTTAAGACGAACTTAAAAAATGTGAAAGTTGGGGGCCTGCCTACCATGGGGGGTAACTCATTCCACAGTTTAGGGGCAGCAGCTTTTACTTGTTCTTGCTTCTTTGCTCAGATCAGTCCAGGTTAATTGCAGGAGAAAGTTATTCACCCCTTATTTCTGATGTACTTCTGCAGCAGAAATGCATAACCCAGTGCTCTTTAAATTTTCTTTAAGTTGAAATTTAGCAACTAGACTTCACACTAAGATTTTTTTTCATTATCATTATTTTAATAAAAATATTAGAACGTGTAATCTTTTTATCTAACAGCTGAACGCAGGATCCCTTGTGCACTTTTAGAAACTTTTCTGACGTCCTTGCACTGAGCATCTTTGCGCATCCGCCCTCCCTCTCCTTTTCCCTCCTCCTCCTCCTTCAGGAACACGCCCCAGCTCTCCCCGTGCAGCCTCCGCCAGTCAGCAGCAGTACTACAGCGAGCTCCACGCGTTTCCGCTGCGGGGTAGCTGGAGGAGGGCGCTCCGATGCATGTGGACTTCAGAAAAGGCTCTTACCTGTCTCTTTCTCACATGAAGCCCGGTAAAACGAGAGGAGAGGTGACAGTGTGATCGCCAGCGTGCGCAGGTTGAGTGTTTCGTTCCGCGTGTTTTTATTTTTTTTTTTATTGCGCACCTGGCCGCCCGAGCGCGCGCGCGCTGAGCGGAACATCCAGAATTGGAGCCCACTCGCACTCCCACACCTGCCGCTAATTGTCCTGTGAAAAACTGAACCTGCGAGCTTACGAGGGAGATGCTGAGAGGCTTTCTGACCTCCGCTGCTGCTCCTCCTGAGCGCCCGGCTGGAAGGGTAGCCGCCGTGTCCCACGGAGGATGCTGAACAGGTAAACACAAGCTCAGAAAAAAACTCATCTAGAAGATGACTTGGGTTCCATTTTTACACCCATATTGCACAGGAGGAAACAACTGTGAGGTTATAGTGACCCTATTTCTATTAACGATGCGTTCACTGTTCCCAGTCTTACCAGCATGAATCATTTAAATTAAGATTCATTCACAAGAAGAACAAGTTTAGCTCTGTGCACCAAAGTCGAGTTCACCATCTTGCTGTTCTGTTTTATTCCTGCAGCAAACGTAATGTATCTTTCATAGACTGCAAAGAACGCATAGCAGGTCACACTGTGGCACTGTGGAATATTCAGAACACTTTGTCAGTTCTTTACTCCCAGCTTCCCCTTGCTGGAGCTTTAGAAGGTGGAGAGCTTTAGTTCAGTGTCTCTTCTTCTGCCTCTCAGCCTTCTTGAACTTGCTTGTTTGTGTCTGTGCACCGTCAGTCTTATCTCAGGCGATTTATTATTGTCTCAGACGACAGGTGCTGTTTTCAGTGCTGCTGCTTGTCATCATTACTCTGCATTAACCGTCTAATAGGGCTTTTGTTAGTAGTTAAGCGCCTAAAGCTCTGTGGCGGCCTGTGAGAATGAAGATGAAAAGGTGGATTGTGGAGTAATGAGTGATATTAGGTGATGGGCTTTGGTTTAATACCAACAGGAAAATACCGCTGCTTGTGGAAGCTCCTGAGTATCCTTGCTTCTCCTGGTTCTGCAGAGTGTCAAGCATATTTCAGGCTTGAACATCCATTGCTTGCAGCGTTGGACTTCACACCGTCCAACAGCTCTGAGACTGGAAATGTAAAAAGGCATTTACATAGCATTTTACTTGTCTAACACACCACTCCAATTACACTACAAGCCCAATTCACCCATAAAGCATTTCATTCTGTGCACTTTATCTCACATCGACAGATCATTTGGAATCCTCACTTAACCTAACATGCATGTCTTTTATTCAGAATGCCCTGAAAAGAAAGGAATTGGACAGACCTGTCAGGCCTCTACTTTGACAATGCTTTCATAACTTTGTATTTGTTGGTTCCACTTTATTTAACAATCAGCAATATAAATTTACTTAATTGGTGTTTATTAGTAAAATAATAAATACCATTGAGGCCTAAATAAATAAAATTGAAAAATATATTTACCTTTTTCACCTATTTTTTTTTTAAATTTCTTTTAACTAGAGTCATTTCAGCTCAGTGTGAGTCTTTACTGCGCTTTGCTGTCATTTACTGTCACACTAGTTTCTCCTTTCCTGCTCTCACTGTGAGCGCACCTCCTCACACACGTCGCATGTGGAGTGGAGCTGAGAAACGGGTGATGAGAAATAATATTAATCGAGCTGATGACAGCATGTTATGTTGCTGTAAGCGTGGTGTTAAATCAGTGCATGATAAAGAATAGAAGTTAACAAAAGACGTGTTCACTGCAAGGGAATCAATGAACGGGAACATTCACATGGACTGCAGCCTATGACTCTTTCGTTTCTAACCTTTTCAACGGAAACATGTTTTTTTCTGACAGAGTTGGAAGATTTTTACATGTTATGTCCTTGCTGGCTGGTACACAGTTGGGGAAAACTTTAAGAAATAAGAGTGTCAATTAATCAAAAGTGATCAAACCACACTAACAGAGTACTTATGGAGCAGAATATAGAGAAATTCTTTATGTGTTCAACTCAGCTTAAAAGAATTGTGGCCTGTTTGCCCAGTTAGGTTTGACTGGACTTCTGAGAAAGCTGACAACCCTGGTTAAGTATGAACTGACACTGTTTGTGGGGAAAACAGACCAAAGACAGTCTTGTAGACTTGTGATAGAAAACTATTACTCATACATCCACCTGCTGTTGGTCAGCTGTTCATAGGGTGGTCTTATAGTCAGTCTGTATTAGTAATGTTTGTGTAACTCATTGGTAATGTTTTCTTGGTGGCGTGTGAGTGCAGGAATATTTCCCTGATATTTCCCAAAGTCAAAAGAAGTCAGAAGCGCTCTGTTGTGTTTGTATCCTCTGAGGACTTTCTCTTCATTATGTCCATTAAGAAGACAGAGCCATTGTGCAGTGATAATGCGAGAATATTGTTTTGCAGCCCCTTATTTTAGTCCACTAATAACCTTTTTTTCGAGTTGTCTTTGGTTGTGATAGCTGGTAAGGTTCTGCTGATGTAGGAAAAAACAAAAACTGGGTTGTTTTTAAAATTAAACTTAGAACAAGACCAGATTTTATATTTTATACCTATTTTATACCTAAAAATAGTTAACCGAACAGTAGGCTAATGAGATGCATTAAACTGGGATTGTACTGGGATTATACTTTCTGCGTCTGTGAGTCCACTTGGGTCTGACTGACATAAATTAGGATTTGTAATACAGGGGCAGAGACACTGACATTTCTGGCAGACAGTGGTTCATTTTGTGTTGTGCTATGCTGCTGGATGTTACAGTGACTGTGATAAATACAAATGCACCCCACTGTCATGAATGCACAAAAATGTAACTTTGTTTTACTTAAATTTTATAGTTTTCCTAAAATTTGATATGAATTTTAAATCCTGTATCATCACATGTCCCATATCATCAAATACTTGCCAATATATAGCCCTAATGTACACTCATCTGGAGTTGAAACATTTGATTTGTTGATTGACAGGAAAATAATTTGTCAGCTGTGAAAAATCAGTCATTGTTTCAGTCTTTCTGACAGCACATAGACTGTATATAAAAGGTGGGCGTAGCCACTGTAATTTTATCCACTGGACACTGAAGTCATGTTGTGAAGCTGAGTGTTTTCATCCTCGCCATTTTAGCTTTTTGAAACAAGATGTCATGAATGCAGGGCAAATCTGACTGAGAAATGGAGGAACAATGCATGCTCATTGACTAATGAGCATAGCCTATTTTATCCTCCTTTCTGATTCTAAATACATTTTCTTAACTGCTTATCCAATTCAGAGTCGTGGAGGCTGTAGCCTATCCCAGCTGCCACTGGGCAAAAGGCGGGGTACACTGTGGACAGGCCACCAGCTCATCGCAGGATTAACACAGAGACTGACATCCATTGAGTTGCACTTTCACACCTATGGCCGATTGCGCAACTCCAGTTAACCTAACGAGCTTCTTCAGATTGTGGGAGGAAGCTGGAGTACCCAGAGGGACCCCATGCAGGCACGGGGTGAACATGCAAACTCCACAAAGAAAGGCTGGTGGATTTGCATCCAGAATCTTCTTTTCAGCAACAGTACTAACCATTGCATTACTCTGCTGCCCTTATATAACATTTAAAAAAGTAAAATATTTCAAAATTAACAAATCAAAAATAGAATTTAAAATGGCTTACTAAATGTAGTAAAAGAACTTTAATGAGGTCACAGAGCAAGAGAACTGAGGGGTTGCTTTTTTAGACTTCTACATAACCAGAAGTCTTTTTGTAACCACAGGAGTCGCCCTCTGCTGGCCATAAAAAGTATGCAGGTTTAAGGCACTACTGCATAGGCTTGATTAAATGGTTCAACAGTTAATTAGTCAAAATGATTGGGAGTAAAATTCTTTCAATAGGGAACTTCAGGTAAAATTTTAAAGTAAAAAGTTTTAATTCCATGAAGAACTAAATGCTAACTTCCCCCTGGCTGTGATCTCAGTATCCATATTGGGCCCTGTCAAACACTGTATAGGTTGAATGACTTTTACAGTCTGTATTTACTACAACCTGCAATTTCTGCATCACCTTAAAATGACACCCATGCATCATATTCTTGAGCGTGGATCTCATCAGTGGATAACCCTAGATGTGTTCCTGAATGTCTAATTTGAGTTGTTAGAGGTCATGATGGCACAAGGCTAGCAGCAGCCAGGACAGCATATTGCCCTATTCATCTTAATGACTCCTGTGGGCAGGGTGGCCGCGGACGTTGAGGAAGGGTCTAAAAACCCAGTCCTGTGACCTTCTGAGAGAAACAAATGGAGCAGCTCGTGGCTGGCAGACGATCCAGTCGAGCTCAGCCGGAAAGCTGCCAAGTGCAGTAAAACTGTGAAAAGAAAAGAGAACAGGAGAGAGTTAGTCTATCAGTCTAATTGTACTGAACCTTCTACAGTACATCAGTTTGGCCTCTCACTCACCCGAGCCACATATTATATTTCACTCACGTTTGTCTTTGTAGAAGCGCTAATTGAACGCATCCAATATTCAGGACCCACATACTATACTAACTTGACCTTGGTTACCAGTTGCTGATAACTTTAGCAAGCAAGACACTTGAGTGGAAATGAGGCCTGCTGTGTCATCACTCGACATTCATGATGGTCAACCTGCTATGTCCAATTTACAAAGACGTGTTTGGGTCGCTGCAACATGGATTAATTTCTGGCTTAGCAAGCAATTATGGAGGCAGACACAAAGAGAGAGGAGGAGGGTGACTGGGATTGGAATCTGAGGATGGTGCAGAAATTTGTCAGCTCTCTGCACTGACACCTTTATCCAAGGCATCTCCTCATGGATGGTGATATATGACTAAGGTGACCGTAATCATTATTCACAGACCGGTCTTCTTCTTTTCCCTGGCATCCCTTCCTCCTGGGTCTGATCAAGTGTATTCTGTTATCCCGCAGTAATGATTTGTGGAGGTCTGTGTTGCTGTAGCATCTGAAGGACGGCGTGTTGCAGAGCTTTCCAAAACAATATCATAACCCACATCCATTAGCCATATGGGTTCCATTCCCCAGATTTGTTTGATGCAATTTAGGTGTCCTCCCACAGTGGAGCCATGGTGCACGCCTAGCATTCATTTAATTAGGTGATATTTTTTTCTTCTTCTGGCTTTTACACCCTTCTCCAAAGGGTGGCTTCCACTTTATCTGTTGGCCGAAAAGAGTTGATGATTTTTCTGCCAATGACTTTATTGATTAAATGGTTGATCAGTGAATTTCATATAAAAATTCAAAATTAAAAAGCCTATCAGAGTTTTTATAAATTGCTATTTGTTTATCTTAGTTTTTATACAATTCTATAAAAACAGGCCACCAGTGTTGTTTACATTGCAATGCCCTCTGGGTAGTGATATCAAATGGTTGCGGTGGTCTTGGCTGGGATCTCTGTACCCTACAGGGAGATAAACAAGTTTTCTGTTCAGTCTTTTCAATTTGAACCTGAGCATAATGTAACTGAGCAGGAAAACATACTGAACATTATTCAGAATGTCCATCAAGATGAAGATGGTCACAGAGGCAAACATGGGGCAAAATCATTGCTGACTGTGGAACAATTGCTCCTTTATGCCAAACGAGAGAGAAAACATTTGTTATAAAGACCTCCACTTTCTGTCATCAGGATGGACGGGATTAGAAATGAGTTTATCAGAGGGACAGCTCAGGTTGAGCGGTTTGCAGACAAAGTTAGCGAGGCAAGGCTGAGATGGTTTGGACATGTGTAGAGGAGATATCGTGGATATATTGGACAAAGGATGTTCAATATGGAGCTGCCAGGCAGGAGGAAAAGAGGAATACCACAGAGAAGATTTGTAGATGTAGTGAAGGAGGACACAGAGAGGGCTGGTGTGACAGAGGAGGATGGTAGGAATAGGGTGAGATGGAGGCAGATGATTTGCTGTGGCGACCCCTAAATGAGCTGCCGAAAGAAGAAGAAGAAGCTCCACTTTCTGTCATCAGCTGTTCAAGGTAAGCATATGGCTCAAACTAATGTTTTATGATAAAACATGTTCAGTAACATCAGAGAGTAACATCCAACGCTATATTATAATCATCCGTTGCTTTTTTAAAATTCCTTTTCCTGCTCACATGCAAAAATGTGGCCCATAATTACAGACTTGTGCACATCTGCTAGTTAGCATACAGCTGCACCCGACATGTCTGTTTTCATCTAAGTAGCTGTCTTAGTCTTAGTTGGAGAGCACTGAGCACAAATTGTGGAGCTCACTGACCCTGCAGATTGTCAAGTTCCTCCATGATCAGGGTCATGTTGAGCTGTTGTCAGAGACGGCAACAGCCGTAGCAGGAAGTTTACTGCCTAATGTCCCTTCCTTCCTGTTTCTTAACCCTCTGAGGTCTAAGTCATCTTTGGTGATGACTCCAGCTCTAGCTTTGAACCCTAAACCTGTGTTTTGGAGGCAAGCAAAAACTACTTTTTGGAAAAAATGTAAATAGCTTTTCATGCATTTTGGTTAAAAAAAAAAAAAAAAAAAGTTTTTTTTTTTTTATTGA
>VUQI01002097.1:12487-25521 GCA_015106735.1 Paratilapia polleni | reverse complement strand
GGCCACTTGAAGGAGAGACAGAGAGAGAGAGAGAGAATTCTCAATGAAGAGCACCTTGCACAACAGTGCCTACAAATAGGCTTTAATGAGTAAACAAATTGCAAAAGAAAAAAGGTGACGCAATCAAAATGGCATAAAATGAATAACTGGGTATGCCATGACACAGAGAGAATCAACTGTCTGATTTGTGAAAACTTATTACGAGTTAGTGAGTTTAAATAATTAAATAAAAAAAATCTAACCCAACACTTAGCCAGTATGATCTTTATTATTCAGACGTGTCCACAGTCTATATTGTTCTGTGCATAGTTGTTTGACTTTGAGAGGGCGGGACTCTTTGGAGAGCGAAATGAACTAGGCGCGGCCAAAAGGAGCCCCATCCATCTATCACACGTGTAGACAAAGGGGGACTCCACAACACAAAGCTAGATGTGCCCTCTCAAACTTTTTCCACAACGCACAGCAACGCGCACAGAGCAAGCCGACTCCCCAGGTGAGTTGTATCCGAGCGGTACACTGTCTTTGCTTTCAAGCCTCGAGCGATTTTAGAATTTATTTCCACTTAAAAGTTGCGGCTATAGTTGGTGCGTCAGCGCTCAAACTTGAGCACAAAGCAGGAGGGAGAGGGAGAGAGAGACAGAGAAATCGAAGCAGCAAGGAAAGAGAGAGAGAGAGAGCGAGAGGAGCGGTCCCCTGTTCCTTTGTCTGATGCGGGTCGCTTTGAGGAGAGAACTTGAGGGGATGCTCACACACGCATCTTCATAACGCTCATTACCACTCAACTTGTGCTACTTAGAAATAATTGTCAAGGAGCTTTAATGGAGTTGAGATGGAGTTTGTGCGGTTGCTGTATTTTTGTCTCTCGGGGATGTTGCGACTCAAGACAAAGCCTGTCAGAAGTTTGCGGAGGAAAGGACCTTTTACGCATGCAAGGCAAATCAAAATTGGCTGATGGATAGTCTGTAAATGTTTTTTTTTTTCCTACTGCAGTAGTTTTATGAGTATTCTGTTTGTGGTCTTGCGAAGTTGCCTCTGCACTATGGGAATTCAGCGCAGTGCAATCAGGTGTAAAGTCTCCAAGAAACAAAACGGTAACACAGAATTAAACTTTTTGCACTAATAAGAAATGGTGTTTGGAGGCAAAAAGATGCCAAGATGTGAATAAAAAATGGCCTCGTTTTGAAAATCTTAGAGAAACTTATTACAGTTTATTGGAAATAGATCAACAGGTATAAGTCGCTGCAGCTTCTTTGTTAGGCTACTGTAAAGGCTCCTTTGTTCTCAGTCCATACAAAGAAAGCCAGCAGAAAGGAGCGCAGATCCACCAGGAAACAACTTTTTTTTCCTTTTAAAACTTGCACAATTAAATTAATGGAATAAAATATTTTTATTTTGGTGTTTAATTCTAGTATTTCAAAGTTGTGAAAATGCTTTTATTTGCCCTTTTCTTTTTCTTTTTCTTAAAAAAAAGAAAAGAAGTAAATACCCGAGAAATCTCAATATAAATACTTACTTGAGTTTTATTGTTGAGTTTCACATTGATTTTTGTCTGGTGACCTAAAGCATAACAAATAAACTGTACATGTTTAAAAAAACAAAACAAAGAAACAACAACTTTCTTTATCTTGTGAAGGTGTGGCCAAACAACTTGTTTGAATTTTCAGCATTCCACTGTGGAGTAGCTCTACCCTTAAACTTTTTTTAGTCAGCATAGAGGAGAATTTGCACCTAAAAGATTTACGTGTAATCTGAAACTAAATTTGTTTTGCATTTTGTAAAAAAAATTTTTTTCAAGTTTTTAAAAACTAATTTGACTCAAATAATTCATGCAACCCACTTTTACACTGCTTATTCACACCTTAAGTGCAAGCTTGATATGACTTTGATTGGCATTCCATTTCATTGAGCAAATGTGCTGTAGCATTGACTGACTACAATGCCTTTAACCTCTTTTTTCTTTTCCATTTCTCTGGGAACTGTCCTTAGGTGGGAATTTAAGCCATTTAACTGGTACAGCGTTTGCCTCTGGTGGATTAAGAAAATAAAAAATGTGTGTAAAAAACCCCCCAAAAAAACACATGGAAGATGCACAGAGTCACCTATCAAGCCATTTTTAAGATGAAGGAGAGGATTAAGAGACGGTGCAGTTTTCTTCTGGAGAAGATGAAGACTTATATCATAAGGATTCAGACTTCAGCAGCAGCAGCGCCAGTCGGATTGTGTTTTATACACACTTGGAAACCTAAACCTCATGGAGACACTTTGAGGATTACAAAAATGTGCATGTAGAATGTCTCAATACAAGACGCGTCCTGGGCCAAAGTCCTTTGGAGAGCAGGATATTGCTTTCCTGAGCCTTCTCGGCCCTCAGCATGGGTAGGTAATATTACTTTTTAGTGGGAGATGGTATGTGGCACTTGTTCAACCACTTGTTTGCAGGGCTGGTAGATCTGTGAACTCCCCAGCACACACACACTCACAAAGACACACTATTTATTTTCCAGCTGTATTTTCATCTGCTGTATTTTGTAAGAAGTTGTCTTGCCCCTATATTGTAGCATGAATCTGTTAGAAATAGAACAGTTGCCATACTTTATATAGGATCAAAGCTGAAACAATTACAAGATCTTGAGAATTCTCAAATAATTCACTAGCTTGTCTAATCATGCCAGTCAGTCAGTGCTCCCGAGAAATTCAGATAATTTAGGCATGTTTAAACAATGATGACTATCGATAAACACTGCCCTTGCCTCAGGGTTTGCTAACACAGCAACTTGCAGTCATTTTTTTTTTTCACACTTGTTGTGCACTGGGAAACCCGCTAGAAAACACAGTCAACGAACTGCCCAAAGCATCTTAATGAACATGGACATTTAGTCCAGTTTGTGGCACATGACCACAAGTGTGTACCATAAAATAGCAAGGTAAAAGTTCATATGATGATATGTAAATTCCTTTCACAATTAGCTATTAGCCTCTACTTCATGCCATTTTTATATTTTAATTTAGTTATATCTTGTTCATATGCAGCATCACGGTGTCATATTCGGAGTACATGTTTCAGCAGATTTGACTTTGTTTATTAATTTAAGTCCTGAGAAAGCTTTTGGGCCAAATTCAAGTGTCCACAGTCAGGTGGGTGTTGCACACTGAGTTAAGATGTTAAGATGTTCTGTAATATCAGCATTTTTACTTATGATTGTACAGCAGTTGTATCATTTGCAAGCTGATCTGCAGTATGCATTGGTTGTGAAATGTGCTGTAGTCAGAGAAATCTTTCCTTCAAACACTCATTCAGGAGTCAGGCAAGAGTGAGAGCATCTCACGATGAAGAAGGTGATTTTTGTATTACGCCTGATACTGTTGTAGCAGTTAATTCAGATGAGCTTCTTAGACTCAGAAATGAGTCACAAGAAATACAAGTGGCCTTCTTAACCTGCATTTACACTACACTATACTATACTATATGTGAGTGTGAGGGACAGAGGAGATTCACTCCTTTCTCTCTCTTTGCAGCCCTTTATCAATGATGTCATTGAGAGCCAATGAGAGCATACAGTGTAACTTGTAAGCATCCAAGCTCCACCTCCAGTTGCTTTGTGTATGGTAGCCCACATGGTCCTGCAGCATCACATTTTCACCATGCATTACTCTGCAGCAGAGAGAGGCAGAGATACAGGGATGTGGCTCTTGGCTATGTGCTCTGATGTTAATCTACCATGTCTGCTCAGAAATGAGTTGTTTATTATGATAAACATACAGTATGCAAGGAGCAACTAGCTAACATTTAAATTTTTTTCACCAAAAGCCTCTAAGATATTATTAAATAAGATTATAAGGAAGGCTGAAAGCCAGCCAAATAATACAGATCCTTCTACATTGTTAATGTATACTAAATTATAGAAAATAAGGCTAAAATGCAAATAAATGATGAAGAAGATTACTTTGAAAATATCCCTTAAATCAGCTCAAACATGTCAAATTAGTTGCCTAAAGACTTACGGGTACCTGACGATGTTTTTGTCAGCTTAAATCAAATTACTCACATTTTTCACCAGTGGCATTTTAAGCCATTGGAAGAGTAACGTTTACTTGCCTCCTGCTGGTGTTGTGGCACAGACTCAGGTCACAGTCTGGAAGTGGCTGGATCAGTGGGAATCAAGGTCAGTCAATAGTGTGACACACAGGTAGGGCAGATATAGGTCAGTGGCACGATATGGGTGGTGATGAGTCACAGAGAGAGAGAGGGAGAGAGGGAGAAGGCTGAATTGGACTGAATTATGTGCTTATTTCAGGTAGAGCATAATGATGCTTTATTTAAGAAAAATAATATCAGCTTTGGCTCTGTAATGTAATGGACAAGAAGCCCATAAGCTCATAACTCTGCACAGCCTCTGCACCCTGCCATACTATTTACCTGTGATATTGTGTATTTCAGCAGTGCAGGTTCAGTTCAGTACTCAGATAATGAATAAAACAGAAACATCAGGTTTAACATAACTAATCATTATGACAGGCCCAGCACTTGGCTCCTAATAGGGATTGCACTGGGGTGCTTTTTCCCACAATACAGCATGCTCCACTCCGTGCATCTTAATTACATTGCTTATCAGTAATGCTATTATCAAGTGCAGTGCAGTTTTCGTAGTATTTGCCATTCGGCGGACGCTTTATGAGAGCATACATTCTTTTGTGTGGTCGCCCTAGTGGGAGCTGCAGATCTAAACCTAATCCACTGAGTTACACAGGATGACATTAACACAGCAATCTGTGCCATCTTCCAGTTCTGAAGTCTCAATATCCATCTAAGCTGGAATGCTCATTAAAGCGGGGAATGGTTTAACACCCTCTTTTTCTATGCACCATATGCACAACTAAATCTGTGTCACCATAATCTCTTATCCATCCCTGTTTGTTGTTACACTAAAATGCAGTTCATTCTCTTTCTGGAAGTGAAGTCTAATAAGAGCCACGCTTGGTACTACAGTGGAGCAATGCATTAGCTTAGACTCTCATTCTGCAGATGTAACATTCTTAAATCTGCATTATTTCTATCCATTTATAATGTGCAACTTGTCTGTAAACCAGACCGATGCTATGCAAAGTGCATTAGACTAGAATACAATATTAGGCCTAGAGTAACTAATCACTACCATGAGCCTAATTCTCCTAGACATCGTGTGGTCGGGCTCTTGAAAGCTATCAGGTTTATTTTTAACCACTCACTGCATGGAGGTATGGGAAATGCAGCTGATATTCCCTCACAGAAATCCCTATAATAAATTTATGTGTACACTGGTTATATTTTCTGGTTTATTAAGCAACAAAATGACAACAAATACCAGTTAAAGTCCAATCTGTTTATGCAGCATGTGATACTTGCACACTGTTGACCCTTAACTGTGTATGTTAACACTACGCTTTATCGAATTCATGCTATTTTTACAGTCTCATATGTAATGTCTGATGCTCTGATACTAGCGCTGACAGATGGCCAAACAAATTTTGAGTTGGACCTTCAAAGCGTAACAGCCGCTCCAAAGGCTTTTGTATGTGCTATGTACTATGCACCTTAACAAAAGAACAGAATTGCTTAAGATGGGCAAGTTGTCAGAAACAGCCGCAGTAATAATCTTGTTTAATTTTCTCCACGAGCTGATTTTAGGTTGATGTTCCTTTTTGCATGTCATTGAGTCACACAGTGGGTACAGTTCAGTGAATTACAGTGCAGTAAAACATTAGGCCCACCATTACTAATCATGACGACAGTCCTAATTCTCCAAGCTACAGGCATTCTGTGGTCATCCTGTTGCAAACTATCAGAGCTTAGTTTTACCACTCAGTGCCTGTAGCTGAGAGATAAGTTAACGTGCTCTGCTGGCATACTAATACATACCAGCACTGGGGGACAGGAATAAATTATTTCTTTATGACTGCACACAAGGCAGAGCGTTTGAAGGGAGGGTAGGGAGAGATAGAGAGGAAACATAGGGAGATGAAGCAGAAAGAAGAGACAGGGGGGTAAATGATGGGCAGAGAAGAGAGGAGGGAAAAAGGAAATCGGGATGCAGATTGAGAGGGGAACAAAAGCTAGAAAGAGAGATTAAAACGACAAGGATAATGCAGATAGCAAGCTTCGTAGTGCTCTTCATGTCAGCCTTTCTTCAGGTTATAGTAATTCTGTCACCATGTCCGTGGTGAGAGAAGTAGTCATAAGTGAAGCGATGAGCTCAGCGTCAACACAAGGTTTGTTTTGAAAAATAATAACTGTAGAGAGAATTTTGCTGCTTTGACCTGGAAACGACAGCCTGCACCCACAAACATGTAACCTTTTGAGGGTTATTTTGTCCTATTTTTAAATACTGAGATCATGCAATGAGAAATAGCTGTCAGATAATGTTAAGAATTAACGTGAGTGAAATCTCACTAAAATACATAGGATTGCTTTTAGTGAAACGCAGTTATACAGAGGCAACATTTCTGTAGCAATTTAAGATCTCAGAAAAAAATCAGTCCTGGACTTTATGATGTAGATTTCTCTTTAGTTATTTTATGTCTGAGTATACATGTTAATGTCTTGTTTTGTGCCACATTGTGTGTTTGCACTTTGGTGCCTGCTGCACATTTACCCTCTGGGATTTTAGTGAAGCCAAAACCACACCGCAAACAGTTGCATGACAGATCAGTTGGAAAACACATAAAGGTAAACGCCAAATCAGAATTCACTGGATGATAGCTCGCATGAGGTGTTGCACAGCAGGTCTAACTGTCTCTGAAGATATTGCTTTCCACCCCTCTTTCATCTATGCCCAGGTGTAGATACAGGGACACAATTTCCAATAACAGCTTTAGCCAGTTGTCTGTCTGTCTATTACAGATCAACTTATTACCTCCATAAATGCACAGCATGTTGCTGTCTGGGAATGGGCTGATAATCCCTCTAAAGACTGGGGTTTTATCAAAGCTAAATCTGCTACACACACACACACACGGACAGGCATGCATCAGGAATACCCACATGGGTGCACATAGACACAGACACACATATGATAATAGACTTGCTTGGCATGAACACAGACATACGTGTAAAGACTGGGATTTTATCACAGACAAATCTGTTATTGTCTGGTAGTAAAGAGATTATGAAGCAGTGATTTTATAGACACCAACATACACATGTGTCATTAGCATATGAACACTGGCTTAAAGGCACAGTGTCATTAAGTGATATCAGCACTGGTGTTCTTCAATACTGTGATTCACTGTGGTTTAATAATCTGATAAGGACTCAGTACATCATTCATTGACAGCTTTTTATTATATTCACTTACTTCTGTGTTTTTTAACCTCACTTTAATATAAACCATTTCCCATTCCTAGCTATGCCAGCTCCATCATTTTTAGGCTTTTTCTGTTAAAGATCCCACTGTAGTTTTATAGAAGTCAGATTTTCTTTCTGCACATCACGTTTCCCCTTTTGAAAATTAGGAGCGTCAAGCAATGACCCAAGTAAGACGTGTGTTGATCCAGTTAAGGGGAAAAGGTTCATGCTGTGCCTGAGATAAGCAGTCAGGCACTGTATTGTACAGCCTAATTGAAATGACATCTGTCTCAAGCTAATTGATCCGCAGCAGTGCCAAAGCACAGTGAGTGAAGAGACACTGGCCTTCAGCACAAGGTTATAGAGAGAAAAGCTGCCAATGATGAAGACCCAGCTTGCAGCCAGCATACTGGTGTCCCGAGGTTGAACCTAGACTGAGCTGGCACTGTTTTCCCAGACCATCAACTCAGAGTGAGAATGCCCTCCAGTAATGAATGCTTGGATTGTCCTCAGTGCTGGGTACTCAGTCTTACATGCAAGTACATGACCTGACTGTATCTATTTACTATATTTTCCATCACTGACAGATGTTTTTTTTTTTTTTAACAGTAATGGAAAGATCTGTAGGTTTCTACAGGGATTTTTGACAGATGAGACCACTGATGGTGGAGTGACTTAAGATGGCTGTTTTGTTAAGTTTAAAATGAAATCTACCATTACATCAAGTAATTCACTGTGGCAGTGTTGTTAGTCCTCATCTTTAATAACATAATATTAAATATAAATCTTAGAATTGTTGTTGCCCATCCATCTGGGAAGGGTTATAAGGCCATTTCCAAAAAAATTGAAGTTGATCATTCTACAATAAGAAAGATTATTCACAAGTGGAAAACATTCAAGACAGCTGCCATTCTTCCAGGAAGTGGACATCCCGGCAAATTCACCCCAAGGCAATGCTCAGAGAAACTGCAAAAAACCCAAGAGCTACATCTCAGACTCTACAGTTAGCATGTTAAATGTTAAAGTTCATGACAGTATAATTAGAAAAAGACTGAACAAGTATGGCTTGTTTGGAAGGGTTGCCAGGAGAAATCCTCTTTTCTCTAAAAAGTACATGGCAGCAGGGCTGCCAGAACAATGTCCTCCAGACAAACGAGACCAATGTGGAGATGTTTGGTCATAATGCATAGGACCATGTTTGGAGAAAACCAAACTCAGCATATCAGCACAAACACCTCATACCAACGGTCAAGCACAGTGGTTGTGGGGTGATGATTTGAGCTTGTTTTACAGCCACAGGACCTGGGCACCTTGCAGTCATTGAGTCAACCATGAACTCCTCTGTGTACCAAAGTATTCTAGAGTCAAATATGAGGCCATCTGTCCGATGATCCCAAGCACACCAGCAAAGCTACAACAGATTGGCTGAAAAAGAAAAGAATCAAGGTGTTGCAATGGCCCAGTCAAAGTCCAGACCTCAGCCCGACTGACATGCTGTAGTGGGACCTTAAGAGAGCTGTGCATAAGTGAATACCTACAAACCTGTAAAGAAGAGTGGGCCAAAATTCCTCCACAACAATGTGGGAGATACCACCCTCTCACCCCGCTCACTGCTCAATTAATGTGTTAAAATAACACACATACTTACTCAGACTATAATAGCTTTGCACACTGGATTCAGTACAAGCACTTTGCACATCATGTTCTACTTACATTTTGCACTTCTCCCCCCTTCCTGTCCGTGACCTTTACATATGTCTTAATTTCTTCTAATATCTGTAGGCAGTTAGTATATATTGTGTATTTATGTTTATATTTTTATATATATATATATGTATATATTGTAAATTCCATATATTCCACTTCTGTACCACTGTACTGCACAATGACACCAAGACAAATTCCTCGTGTGTGTACAAACTTGGCAATAAACATAACTCTGATTCTGATTCTGATAAGGACTAGATATTTTTTTTTTTTATTATAATGTCCTGATACATAAAACCTTAGAATTGACAGATGGTGTACTTTCTTTTTTACCATGACTGTAGATGCAGAAGGAGCACATACTGCTGGATTTCCTCTTGGTGTAGTGCGTGCATACAGGATCTTAAAGTACCACTTCTAAATACTTCCTAGAAGAAATGCCCCTGTGACTCTAAAACTATAGCTGAAATGATGGTGGTGAGTTCAGTGTCAGCAACCTTCCCTGATGCATTTGATTACACTCATGTCCATTTAGTTCAGATTTGCCTGTTTAGGCACGTTGGCTGCTGTGTGTTAGTGCCTCAGCTTCAGTTTGGTGCCAGTACTTGCCCTTGATCTTGATCAGAGGGCAGAAGTTAAAGAATAACCTTTGCAACTTATAGATTTTTGTGCTTCAAATGAAACTAAATGTTTCTAACTCAATGTAGTCCTCTTTATTTTTCCAGGTTGTGTATAATTTGACGCAAGGAGGAAATATAAGAAGACAGAAGGGTGTTGCTTGACTCCATTTTTTACTTGTAAACAAATCTACAGTGATTTTGTGTCACCTTTCCACATTCCCTTCTACAAAATTATTGTCAGCCAGAGAGCAATGTTTCTCTATATTAGGTAGTAACCTGCCTCAACTGTCAGTCATTACACAGTTTAGTGCAAACTGAAGCTTCTGCCAGCCATATTCTGTAAACTGAAAGAAAAATTAAAGCCTGTTATTCTGTTTGAAACTGGCATCCTTTGATTTCCTAAAGGATTTATAATGTTTTGACAGTAATTATTTAAAATATTTACCTAAAAAAAAACCCAACAAAAAAAAAACAATCACAGCAAGATAGCAAATATTTCATAAAGGGATAAAAGCACAGGAGAATGACTGAGAATCTTGACAGATGTAAAACAATGCATGAATGCAGTAAATGAGTTTTAGTTACAATCCTGCTGCCCTGGAAATGTCACTTAAGATTTTTTCTTACTTTCCCTTAATTTTTTTGGGTGATGATTTTTCTTTTCACTTAATTAAGGATATCAAGTACAGTGAATTCTTATTTCCACTCTCAGCTTGAACATTACTGGGAGCTAGATTTAGATATAAAACTAAACATAAAACAGATGTTTAAATGTACTGTGTCTTACTGACATGCTAATCCAGAGTATATTTTTTGAGCTTTTTCAGGAAGGTATAGAGGAAATGGTCTTCTTCAGTTATAGGAAGAATTTTATTTTCAATAATCGTTTTGTGTCTATTTGATACTTTGTGTAGTTTTTTTGTGAAGTATTATTCAAGCAGGTTAATCCAGAATATTATCTTCTGTCATCATTCCTTTGTACCTTGTCAGGACTGTGTACGTTGGTTGACTAATGCTGAATCTGATCTGTTTTGATGGAGATATCTTTGAGCTTAGCTGGATATAGCGTGATAAGTCAGATTATGTCCCATAACACTAGCTGAGATATCAGACTTAAAACTGTCCCAGTCTATGCAAACAACTCTGCTTTCAGGAATAGGAAATATTTTATATCAAGGGTAGGATGAAGATATCTGCATCATCTTACACAATGCCGTACCTAACCTGTGGGGAGATATAAGGTGACATGTAGACAGCTGTGATAGGAGCCCAATCTGAACATCAGCCATCTGGACCGGGATTTCTTTGGACATGTTTTTGCCATTTCCTGTCAAATTACTTTTATGAGCTCTTGATATGTACATGATTTTTTAAAAGCTCTTCACTATAAGCAACTGACACATGCTTTTGTTGTAGTAAGTCTGAAAATTTTAACATACCCTTCCTTTTATCAATCAAAATCTTACTCTGTTTTAAAATGCACTGTTTGCTGATAAAATACAGTCTGATGTTATAATGTCACAGTGACTGTGAAATAACAGAATTTATCAGTGATTGCCTTATATACAGGAATCTCTGTACATGGCAGTGCCATTTATAGCCATTGTGGTGATGGTGAAGATGAAAAGTTGGGTTTCCTTGAGGCAGATTATGCCTGTGACTGTAAGCCTTACCCTAAGAGTATCTGCATTGACACGATTTTCCAGTCCACTGCGGGGCATAATCTGAGTGCCTGGAAATGGGCTGAATAAGCCCAAGTAAATTTTCTGCTCTCAATAATGTAGTAGTTCCAAGCTGGATGCAGGCTGTATGATGGACACAGGTGGATATAAGCCCAGTTTCCTGTAAAACATAGCACCACCCACAACAGTAGGAGGTTACATTTAATTTGGAAGCTGTTTAAAGCAGTGCATCTCAAGCTAAGGCTTTCTGGGTAATATTAAAAATCTGTTGGAGAATAAAGGTTGACATATTGCTTTTCAGGTCATATGAGGTCAGTATGAAATCTCTGGTGGGGATGTGGCTGAATAAGGCCAAGTCATGTCCTTCTCTTATTATTATGCATCCAATTACTGTGTGTCAGCTGTTGGCTATTCTGTACTATGCTTTGTTGCCAGCACTGGTTCACAGGGTCAAATTCATGGTATGTCCTTGCTGAATAAAATTAGATTCTGACTCAAACTCTGCATAATGTGTGACTCATTGACAATCACTGAAATTATTACACACACTTGCACCACCACCCACATGTTCGGTGTACAGCCTGTGGCAAAGTTCACAACACCTCAACTTTAAAGCTACTGCTCTTATTAAGTCTAACAATCCATGCTGAATCACATGTGGACACAAATTTATTTTCAGTCAAGGTCAAGGCGTCATTTTCAGCTGAGAAATGAGCTGAGTAAGCACAAGTCATGCTTTCAATTATGCATTAGGCAGTTACCTGGCTCACTTTGACAGACAAGTGGTGTTGACTTTCAGATATCTGTCACAGGCTAGACTTACAAGTGACTCTGTAATCTATCAGTGAGCATTTCGTGGAAATAAGAAATCATCATCATCCAAAATTTAAACCTTCGCTGTTATATAAACATTTACTGTTGGCTTAATTATAAGGAGTCAAACTAATTTACCGCTCCATACCTGGCTTACTAGCACAAATGCTGGACTACATTTCTTTTCTGCTGTTCAGGCCGATGGCTTGTTAAATACTAATTTGCTCTTTTTCCAAATTGAGGTAGCTCCTTATACACACCTTAATTGGTCTAGTGGAATGCTCACATGCAGCTCAATTGCCCATTAATATGACTCATTTACTTTTATTACAAATTGCTTAGGTTTATATCACCACTTCGGGCAGACGAGATGAACCTGACTGGCCTTGTTCTGCCTAAAATTAAATCCAGAATAAACTAAATGCTCCTGCACATGTAAAGTTAATCCATGTGACAATTTAGGCTACTTTTCAGTAAAGTTTTGTATATAATCCACTTCCATATGTGTGAATATGAAAGTGTTTCATGTGCCTCAGTGATTCTGTGTTTATTTGTGAGAATCTTTTTTTTTTAATGTTTGTAGTCTGCCGTTATTTGAATGCAGAGGCTAGATAGACAAAAGCTGCTTTACCAGCTACTTGGTAAGCTCTCTGATGTCCTCGGCTACATGTATGATAATGGGAACTGCTGACACAGTGATCTGTGGCCACTCAGACACAAAGATATTCAGTATGAAAGCATGCAGACAGAAGGTGTTTTATTTTCTTTACTTTGACTGTTCTTGTCTATTTTAGTTCATTTTCTTCATTTACATCTGTTCGCCCTCCCTTGCAAGTTATTCCATCTTTCTTTCCCCGTTGCCTCCACCTCGTGTCTGCGTCTGTATTTTTT
>VUQI01002096.1:0-13161 GCA_015106735.1 Paratilapia polleni | reverse complement strand
AATTGTAAATATAAAAAAAAAAAAATATTAAAAAAAAAAAAAAAAAAAAAAAAAAAAAAAAAATCTGATTTCAAACTGAAAACCCCTGACACCTGCTAGCATAGAAATGGGTGTGATAATATATACGTAGAATACGTCTTAGTGTTTAAAATTCATCCAGTTATACAGAAATCTGAAAAAGTAGGATTTTATTTTGGCAAAAATCACTTTTTAAGGTTCTCCATCTGTATATTTAAATCCATGTTCCTGGTATTTTGTGTGGTTACTTTTATTGACTATGATAAGATTTCAGCTGCCCTTTATGTTGGACAGCTTCAAGAATGCTTTTTATCCAACATATGAACAACCATACTGAATAGAGGTCATTATTCACTTCAGCAGACTCGGTTAGGATGGCCTTTTAGTGGCCTCCGACTGGCTGATGAGTCCTTGAGCTCGCCAGATCAGAACATGGCTTGCTAATCTGGATGACAAACCTCCTTTGGTCAGTACAGTATTTTAAGATTAATTTTAAAAATGTCTTCATGTTTACTATGCACTACATGAAGTAATCAGACCTGAAACAAGATGACTGTGCTCATGCTGTTGACTCAAACAACAGACTCAAGTCTGATTTAACTGAAAAAGAAATAAATATTGTTTTATACAGTAACATTGTAGAGAAGATTGCTGTTTTGTTTGTCAAAGGCATCAACTTTACAATATGCAGCTGTATTCACGAAGAATTACTGTAAAAAAAAAAACAACAAAAAAACTGTGTTTTACAGCAATTTGCCACACTGTATTTTATATCCTTTCATCTGGTTATCTGTTTATTCACTGATCTGTTCCATTCGTTCTCTCTCATCCATCTGGTGTCTATTCATCTTTGTAATTTTGTCCATCCATTTATCTATTTCACATGACTGTAATGTTCTACATATGAGATTAGGTGTGCCAGGAAAACACAGCCCAAACATTGATCCATTGTTCCTATTTCTCTCAAATTGATGTCTTTTGCTAAAGGCATTTCAAAGCTGCCGGCATCCTTACACTAGATAATATGGTGGCATCAAGTCACCCTAGACCATTAACCCATTTGTTTTCTACTTGCTTCTTTTTTATTGGACAAAGTAAGACAGTTTTATGTCTTAATGTTATAAAATCGAAAGTGAATCAAAAGGGAAAACAGAGGACTAGACACATGTAGTCCTAGTTGGAGGGTCTATGGGTCAAATCCTAATTGTAAGCTCATTTCCTTTTTTCACTTTTGCACTGAATAAATAAATGATAAAAAAGACTGAATGTCCACAAAATTAAAATGACCTCAAATTTCATTTTTTAGGATGTACAAACAGTAAGACAAGTGCTCAGATAGAGAGAACACAGATGTTTATGAATGTTTAAAGTAAAAATTGTACACAATAGCAAAAAAAACCAGGACATTGGCATTAAAGCTATATGAGAGGAGAGAGAAGCAGGGCAGGGAGACGTGAACACTGTGGGGAAATGAGATTCATTACAATTCTCTCCAGAAATGATGCCAGTAATGGACGCGGCAGCGTCAGGGCTGATTTGTATCTGTTGAGGAGAGTCTGGGGCCGGGGGCCGAGGCCCTTCAAATTGCTAATCAAAGCAGGCCGTGAAGACTGACAGCTATTCTCACAGGGTGTCTGCACAGAGCTCATTCACTTCTATAAGTCGCTGCGTGTGCAGTTGTAATAGGCCCAAATGAAGCTGGATATTAGCATCTCCTTTGATTTAGTAAAGGTCACTGCTGACAGGGAGGTCCAGGGGGGACTGAGCAGAGAGATGCACACGGTGCTGTGATTGGAAACAATACTCTCACAGTCTTTGCTGTCCCTGTCTTGTGTCATCCAAAAGGAGGCACTGCATTTTTTATTTGTACTTTGTACTTCTCAGTTCCAAGTAGCACACAGTCTCTTTAAACTGCATGCACTTATCTTTTCCATATTTAGTCTTTATTCACCCCTGAGTCTTCCTTTTACCTTTTGTGAAATTGCCACTCGATTGTGTGGCCATCATTCACCGTATGACGACTGTTCATTTCAAAAAGTTCCTGACATCCCATCCTTTCTGCATCCCATCTGTAGGTGATCCTAAAACACAAAAGTCTGCACAACCAACTATTTTTTATTCTTGCAAAATCGTTCATTAAACAAACAAAAAAAATCATAAATGACAATAAAATTGTGATAAATATGTTGTCTTTAAACCATTTTGTTAATATTTCTTTTGTAGGGGAGGCCATAAAGCCTGTTTACAATGCCTCACTAAATTTACTGACGTTCACGTGTGTGTGTTTGTGTGTGTGTTGGGGATGTTGTGGTCATGCGGTCTGATTCAGGCCCTCTGGGCTCTGCTGCCCTCTTTGTCTTTGCTTTTTCTAATTGGCCGACTGAGTGGAGCCAAACATTCAGAGAAATGTCACTAATCATTCACCTAGTTGACTCTAATAACTCAGCTGTCTCTCTCTCTCTCTGTCCCTCATTCAACACCTTTTTCTGTCTGCCCTGTCTGTGTTTTCCAACATGTCTCATCAGGACAGATCATTTCTGAACATGATGCAATTGGGAAAAAAACCCAAAAAAACTTCTGAAATCCTGTGATAGTCAGGGGAGAATACCCTGGCTTGTTTTTGATTGTGTACAGTCTGTATGTGATCAGTTTGATTTGCTGGATAATACCTGCTGAATGTATGCCTTTAACTAAATATTGTGCTTGAGTTTGCAGAATCCATGAATTTTAGACAAAAGATCTGACTGTGTGATATTAGCATATGGCTAACCAGCCTTTAACTTTGCTGTTAACAGAATAACATAGATTTTTTTTTTTTAATAAAGAAGCTTCAACTTCATTTGGACCTTTTAATCCAGTATTTCAGTATCATTTCTGAAGAGTTGTATATAATCACACTCCCCTCTGTAATTAGGATTTGAATATACACATTAAGTTATAAAATGAGAAGCATTTAGCTGATATGCATCTTTTCAGTGCAGGTTCAGGCTTAAATGATCAAAATGATTTCAAACCCAGTGTATAAAACATTTGTGTTAAGACAGCATACCTCACAGTGATATAAAGAGTATGCTTTTCATATGAGCAATTAACTATATTTACATTTGCTTTCATTTGTTTATGCTAAATTAACAGCTGCTGCATCCATTAGCCTTGAAAACACATAATCCTGAATCCATATGTATGACGGGTTTGCATCTACTCAGATACGGTTAATTGAGTGTGTGGGCTTGTGCGCATTTTTAAGTTATTTCACACATTTCTGCCTATTGCATGCGCATAAATTTTTGGTATGGATCCAACACATTACAGTCATTACCATTAGTCATGGCATGTTTCGGACATGTAACTAGAAAACTCCTTATGAGTTTTATCAGTTTTGGATAACTAGCTAATGGCAGTTTTTGCACTTCTGTAAAGAAGCTGCTCTGTATGTATGTTTCGCTTTGTAAGCTAATGAAGGTCATGTTACATGGTCAAAAGCTTTAGAGCATCTACTAGATAGATAGATACTTTATTGATCCCACAAGGGAAATTATGATGTTACAGCAGCAGGATAAAGAGTGAAAAAGTACGGTTTACAATAAAAACCAGCATTGCCAAAGCAAAAGCACCACAGGCCCACAGTGAAGGCCTGTACTGGGAGGTAGTGCAAAAAATATATATAAACAACAGCGATAAAGGTACAGCAAATAAAAATGAAAATGAAGTGAAGTTAAAGAAAAGACTGATTGTGCAGGAGTAGTGCAAATGGCATTAATAAATAATATGAACACTATAAATCCAAGAAACAGCAGCAAGAAGGTATAATACAGAAATATCTGTGGTAATTTATGTCCTGACAGGTGTGCTCACCTGTCACAGAAAGAAGAGCTGTTGCAGAGTTTTATAGAGAACGGTAGGAATGATTTCCTGAAGCGTTGAAGCATTTATGGCAGCGGGGTTGAATAAGTCTGAGGGAGAACAAGCTCTGCTGCCTCTGTAGTGTGGAGTGGAGTGGGTGCGATGGAAAGGACCCTGATGCTACATTGCTTTGTGAACTGTTGTTTCCAGTATCAGCTTTGAACTTCAGACGACATATATTGTGTCTCAACTTGTCTGTGAGCATACAGTAGCTACACATGTGTAGCATGAGCATTTTGACAGGGTAGTTTCTCAGCTTGTACGCGGCGAGTTGTGCACTTCAAATATCCTGCTAGCTGGTGGATATTGAGAAGTTTTACAACTCGTCAAGCCTTTCACCTCACATCTGATGCTAAATTATACACTGAAGACAATTTAACACAAAACAGTATCCAGAAAACTCTTATAAGGTCTGCTGCTGTTAGCTAGCTAGCATTGCCTTTGCCTATTACTAAATTCAAATCTGCTGTCGGTCCCCATAAGTGGCTCCATAGTGTAGCGGGTTACACATTCGCCTAACAAACGAAAGATCCCTAGTTCCTGACAAAGTCCCAAAAGGAGCTGTGCTGTGGTGGCCCCTTGTGAATAAGGGAGCAGCCTAAAGTAGCTTTGTTGGTCCCCATAAACAGTATGGACGTAGCTTCTTGGTCTGAAAACTGAATCCAATGCAGAAGGACCTTGTGGTTGCAGAAAGACTTACGGTCTTATAGAGGTCTACACATATATAACCCTTGGCCCTAGCCTCTGTAAGCATTATCCTGCTGAGTTTATGGGTTTGGTTACTTACTTTGGGTCACATTGAATAAAACATGAAGTCCATTTTGTAAATCTCGTAAAAGTGTCTGTTGTTGTTAGCTAATGACCATACCCTCAAAGTGTGAGTCAGATCCACCCCAAAGTACCAAGATGGCAAAACTGCTCTTCATAAGGGTGCGGTGGGGTGATGCCACTGTGGCTATGTCAGTTTTACTGTCTATGCTGGTTCCTCCTTTTCTGCTATGTAGCCAAAATGGCAGCCACTGCGGGTGAAATGTGTACAATGTTCCAGACTCAACCTTTTTGTCCGTGCAGCAGGGTACTCGTAGTGCGATGTCAGCTCAGCATTTTTTTCAGGATTTGTACAAGCATAAGAAAGATATGCTCTGAAACGTATAATCTGAAACACATGATCAGAAATGACACACAACAAATCTCTGTAGTACTACGTGTCTCCACCTGGCCCACATACTACGTGTATTTACGACAGCACCTTACTTCGTGATTTGCCCTTAAAAACTCATATTTAGAATCACTGATATGGGGAGAAACTTCAGCTGTTGATTAGACTTCAGTATCAGGGTAAATGCACTCAGCAAAAATAATCAGGCTCACTGCTGTTTTATGGATTGCTTGCAGCCATGCTCATTAACTTATTAACTGACAGCTGGTTAAGTGACATCCAAGCCAGTCAGTGATCAATATTTCACAGGGTTACCATAAACTCAAATCCTATTCTGAGCCAACTGATGTCTCAAATCTGATATTGACATAGTAAAATATTAGAAATGTAATTTCACCACGTGCTAAATTACTGCTGCACTTTGGTTCCACAATCAAGAGCAACTCAGTGTGTTTTACTTATTGCTCCTTCACATGGATTTTTGAGCTTCACTGCGGTTTAGGACCACATTTATACATGTTTTTAGATAAGAAAAATTGAAAAACTATGTTAAAAGTAAATACTTTCACTTCTGGTCATTTATATTATTTATAGATAGACTTTTAATACTGATAATCCCATCTTCAGCTGGCAGAAACCACAAGGCAAAACATCAGTGAACTGCATGCTGCCATCTGAACAGGTGCTTTATGTGTGCAAAAACCTCACTGCTTTTTAGGGGGTATTTTATATTTTATTTAAACCCTTGACAAGAGGTTACCAATTCTCAGTTTGTTTAAATGTGATACTTTTGTATTTTTCTGTGTTAATTTGTGTGGTTTTAACTTAAAGTTTTATACTTAAAGTATTATACTCATTTCCAGCTCTATATTTTTATTCTTGTACATTTTTTAGAGTAGCTTTGCATGTTTCACAGTTCAAAATAATTCTTATTTCTGTCATACCGGGTTTATGAGCAGCCCATAAGATGCCTTTAGCTGCCTTTCCCCTCTCTTTAACCCTTTATTCTGATTGGCTGCCCCTCACAAACAAAAGATTTGGACAGCAGGTGGGTGGGGCTTCTGTGCTCACAGTTAGAGCATTGTGCTTGAGTTGTTATGGATATCCTCTCTTATTGACTTTACTCTTGATGCCTTCAGAGTCAAGAGTAGTTTACTCAGAGGGATTACTTTTACATACACTGACATAATTATTTGAAACTTTGACCTCCACTGTTGCAACAGTATATATCAGTTAGAAATGAAAGAAAAGTATAACAGGTCCCTTTTTAAATTTGCCTTATGTGACAAAACTTACTACTACAAGTACATGTAAAAATACACAGTGAATACAAGAACAGGGATTCTTCAAAGACCACCTTTTGCCTTTTTGGTGCATAACAAATGAAACATGCAGCAATGTGTCACCTCAAGTTCTCTTATTAAAGCGGCAGATGAAGAGCGACCTTATATCATCTGTGCTGCGTTAATGCATGAGGAAACAGACTGCGACAGAGGGGGAGATTTAAATTACTCTCCAGGCAAACTAAGTGGAGCCAGAACAAACATTTCCTCACATCACATCTCATATAAACACGTCAAAGCCCACCACCCCGAGGAGAACTGCGAGGTTCGCAGTGTTTGCTCTGGTCAAAACATGTGGAGTGCTAAACGTCTGGCAGATTCTGTGCAGCTGTGTGCCGACAAACGGGTTCAGTCCTGCAGCATCAGAAGCATCATACTCACTTATTAGATTTGTACTGTGAGCTCAGCGCAGTGTAGCCTGACGGGACCACACACACACACACTCATACATATAAGCAAACGCAGACTGAATAAGGAGATAAGAGAGGAGGGATTGACAGCTGACGCCTCAAAATCGAGTATTTATTCAAAAGTGAGAGCGATAAGAGAATAAAGCGCACGTTTGCCTGAGATATAAACACCATGACGCAGCATCTCCTCACCAGTGCAAGTTATACTGTTTAATTTTCAGCCACTTTGGTTTCTGTATGAAGCATTTATATAGCACTTTTCTAGTCTTACTGACAACTCAATGTGCTTTAGACTTATTTTCAAGTCACATTTTAACCATACATTCATACAGTGCTTTATTCTATACACTTTAAGTAGTTTTACCTCACATCCATGGATGAATAAGAATCACCATCTAACCTAACACGCATGTCCTTGGACTGTGGGAGGAAGCCGGAGCACCCAGAGGAAACCCACGCAGGCACAGGGAGAACATGCAAACTCCACACATGAAGGCCCCATATGGGAGTTCGAACCAGGAACCTTCTTGCTGTTATGCAACAGTGCTAACCACTGCACCACCATGTATGTTCAGTATGTTTGTATAAGGATGCATGCATGAGTGCATTCATGAGGACACTCGCACTCCCCTACCTAGTGCCCTCACAAGGTGATGTTCATTTTTAATTCCCTTTTCCAGCTCCCTGGAGTATAAAATCTTTCAAATAGAATGTGGTCCAATGAGACCTGAACAAATGACACCGCACATACACACACACACGCAGACACACTGTAGCCTAAGAAAACACAGACTGCAGCGTGCGCTCATGACCATATAAATGCAGATAAAGCAATGCCTGAATTAACATATGTAATTCGTATTCATTAAAAGGTTCTTGCATGAGCAAAGACGTCATCAAGCTGAGCTCATTAGAATACTAAAACTGCTGGAGTCTTACCGAGCAGTGATCGGAGCCTCCTGACGTTAATTTCTGTTGGATTATTTGATAAACATTTTAAAAATTTCACATTAAAGTTTTAATAAAATATGATCAGACATCCTGGTGTGGTTGAATGACAGTTCGCTCTATTAGCAGAGATCAGTGAGCTGATGTTTGCGATCCATCAGCTTCTTGTTTCAAGTGTGTAGTCAGTCTGTTTGCATCAAAGGAGATGACCTTATAACTGCTTGACCCAAACCCATTGGACCCTGCCAGAGCAACAGAGCATTACATTGAGCATCTTTCATTGTTTTTTCATGTGCATTCAGTGGTTATTTTTCCTTCAAAACTGTGTACTAGTTTCAGGTTGCTAGGACACTTGCAGTATAATCCTGATCTTAGAAATTTATAAATAGATGTAAATGTTTATTGATTTATAAAAAAGAAAACAAAGAGGGTAGTGTCAAAATCCTGTAAAGGTTACCTAACCTTTAAGCATCTTGCACATGCCCCATCAGATATTATATATGCTGTACTGCAGTGTCATTTATGGAGCCACAGTGAGGAAAAGGATGACTTTTGCGAAACCTTTGCGAAAACTTTATCCATAACAGCACATAAAATAGAACTTAATGGCTTGAGAAAATCAATTAATGTGGCACAATGCTAGCTAACTCTCTGAGTAACCTTTAATCCTAAGGCTGTGTTGATGCACACACATTTAGATTCGGTTGTCTTATTCACCTGCAAACATCAAGATGCACAATCATCTCTCATGCGATGAAAAATGAAAAGCCAGGAACAACTAGTGGTCGCAGAGAGACAGTCACACACACTTTGGGCTGACCTTTAGCCTGAAACAGAAGACAACAGAAGCACTCTGAGCCTTTGATATGTGCAGACAGACACAACATTGACTGAATCGAGGTTGGGGCTGCAGCTGGGTATTAGGCTATTTGCGCCCTAGGTAGTACCATTTTCTCACTGTATTGATGATATATTAAGAAATAATTTCTGATATAAGGATTAGCACGCTCAGTGTCAGCTTTGTTGAGCTTGAATCCAGTAACTCTTCAATTATGCAGTTTGTTTTTTCCAAAACTTTCACTGACTGAAGCTACAATGATGTCAACCATAAAATCAATCCAACCCATCAGTCGACTAAATGACTGAACAGCAAACATTGTAGGCCCATCCATCCATTTTCTTCCGTGTACCCAATTAGGGTCGTGGGGGCACTGGAGCCTATCCCAGCTGTAATAGGGCAAGAGGCAGGGTACAAACTGGACAGGTTGCCAGTCTGTCGCAGGGCTACTTTGTAGATATAGGTTAAAAAAAGGTCCTAAAAATCTTGCCCAAAGTGTTGGACCAAACAGCTAAGTGCCACTGCCATCTAAAATTAGATGTCTAAAATAGACTTTGTCTTTCATCTGGAAAGTTGTCCATGGACAGTGCTTGGAATATGATCCGCACCTTCGAAAAAATACTTGGCAGATGATGAATTGTCTGTTTGTCACTGTTTACTATGGGCTTACAATGGGAAGTTTTGAAAAGCAGCAAGCAGTCAGTGCAGCTAGCTGTGCTGTGTTGTCTCTGTTAAGCAGCTACCTTCTGATCACACTCCTGTACGGTGCTTCAACTTCCACTGGAGCTCTCATTCTCTTTCATATGTACAAACATTTACCTACCTAACTACACACACACACACACACACCTGGATAAGCTGATATAGCCTAGCATTCAACAGTACTTATTTAGATATATTCAGTTCAATTTTGATTTTCCTAACTAACCTGATGAGGATGACCATGAGATGTGATTGAAAGTTCTTAAAACATATGCTGACTATGAATTAACATTTCTGCTTGCATTCAGCATTTCAATCGTACTTCTACGGCTTGTTGAAACATTTTCTGTCTCCCATGATGCCCCTGGTAACTGACACTCCTGAGGATCTAGACAGCATATTTAAACCAGTGATTCTTTAATTTTAATGGGATGGATCTGAGAAAAGAAAAAGAAGGTGCTAGTCACATAAAATGACATGATCAGTTTTCTTCCTCTGCAGGTGGGAGCTGATGTCCATGCCTCCTCTGCCGTGTTTTTTGTGGCTGATTGATGTAAATTGACATCAACCATAAAGAAATCAATGCCAGACTTAACAAACCCAGAGGCGCTAGCCGGCAACTCTGGGTTTGTTGGAGGGTGTTGGAAGGCACTACGGAAGGATATGAAAAAAACTGACAACTTCTATAATAGCTATCTTAGAAGGATATGCAAGATTTACTGGCCAAAAAAAATAACCAGGACCTGTACAACAGGCCTCAGTCACACAGGCATAGGGGACTGGTTGGCGACCCTCTGGCTGAAGATGATGATTTGTCTGCAAACTTGCTAACTAACCACTGAGCAGTAGTGAAGCTTGAAGAAGTCTGAAGTAAAACAGAGAAAGTTCGCCTTCAAAGTAAAAGTTGTGCTTTACGGCTGAAACCAACATGTTTCAAAAGGCACAGCTTACTTTGAAGGCGAATGGTCTCCATTTCTGGTTTGCATCGCACTTTTCGTGGTTTCACTACCACTAAGTGAATAGTTGGCGAGTGTTTAAAGACAAGTCAGTGTCCTCCATAGAAACTATGGGGAACCACAGCAATCTGCTAGTGACCAAAGCAATCACAAGAAGGTTTTTGGTGCAGCATGGTATACCTCTTTACAACCGATTTCACCTAGCAACTGCCAGCAACCACTTGACAACTAGTCAGCGAATACACATTTTTCCCTGGCGACTGTTGGTTACCAGGGGAGGGGGTCACTAACTGGTCTCTAGGCCTGCATGACCGGGGCTTCAGCAATTGATTTCACAGCGACTGCCATTAACCTCCAGCAAACACTTGCAACGAGTCGGTGAATACTAATTTTTTTCCTCAGTGCCAACCAGTTTCGAGGCCTGTGTGACTGGGGCCTAAGATGGCTCAGCCATGTTTTAAGGATGCCCAGTGAAAGATTTCGAGATTGACCCCTGATGGACAGTGAAATATGGGCAGGCCTAAGACCACCTTGTAGAGAAGGGACTGCAAGCAAGTGCTCAAGTCAAAGACCGCATCAGGTGGAGAAAACACGAGCAACAGTAGAACATAGCAGTATGGATGCAAACTGACCGCTCTAGAAAGAGAGCCTCTGATTTTCATAGAAAGGCAACAACACTTTATGCTTACAGTTGATTTTGTCATTGAATCTTTCTCTTCTGCCAAACTTTTCTCTACATCCGTTTGTCCACATAAAAGAGACAAAACATCACTTAAAACCTGCCCCACACTACAAAGTACAGCACAAGTAGTTAATGTGAACACTTGTTTTAGGATTAACACTCATCAGTGGAGCTAAAATGTGAATATTCATAGATGCTGTGAAGTCATCAAATTAAATATTCAACAAATTTGGGCAACGCTGCTCGAGTAAATGAGAGACCTGCAGCCACTTAGTTCAAAATGAACATTAATTCAACAAGATTATTTAGAATTCAACAACAGCCCCTCTGTGTTTTAACTGTATAACACACAGACACACACACATTCATTTTTATATTTCCATTCACTGCTGCACAAAAGCTCACAAAGCTCTCATTTTGACCTCAATTTTCCTAAAAGGTGCTCCGATGGCAAAAACAGAAAATTGGATGCAAGCCGTGTTTTTTGCACTTTTGCACTCATTTAGGATGAAAATGCAATGCATGCATATAAGCATTAAACATTTGCAAACTGGTAATTTTCTGTAACTATCTAAATAGAATGTCACTCAGAGAGACATCACCTGTTTTTTACCTGTCTTTCTTTAAGAAATGCATAAATGTGTAGTTAGAGAAAAACACTGAAACATCCTGACATACTCTATACTAAGAGAGCAGCAAACAAGCCAAAGCCCTGCTAACAATTCAGTGGGACTTTCATTACTAACGAAGAGGGATTTCGGCATGCTCACAAGGTATTAAACAGGTACAATATTTACCATATCCACCATGGTAGCTCAGCATTTTGCTAACAGTTGCTATAAGCACTATAAATAGAGTACAGCTAAAGCTGATGGGAGTATTAGTTTTGCAGGTACTGGGTGTTTAACCTGATAGTAGTGCCAATATGGAGGCTGTGCTAATTAAAAAAAATCTACTCTGTATTGCCAGTATGTGATGAATTGGGGATGACAGTAGCTTTGTCTCACATTGCAAACTTCCATACTTACACTTGCTATTTCGAGTGCATAAGTGTGTTCACACTCTCCAGTACAGCTACATTAATTGCTCTGTGAGTACCTGGATGTTTTCCTCATTAGTGTCCAGAAAGTTAAGCACAGAATCGCTGCACACTTCTCGCCCTCAGTGCGTGCCATTTTGGCTATGTAGCGGAAAGGAGGGAGCACTGAAGAGTTTGCAGCCAGCGCTGATGATGAGGCCCAGCTAGCTAACTCAAAGTTTGAAGATTTAATTTTTTTTTTTTTTGGCACTGCAGGTAAAACCACACATTATATGTGGCATCGTCATCGTAGAAGAATTGAATATATAGCATCAAGTTACAAAAGTTTATAAAAAGGAAGAGGCTAGCGTCACAATTACAGTACAACATTGCAAATGTCATTTCCAGGAAGTGCACAACTTAAAGTGTTCGATTTGAGAATGCAGTACCGTGTCAAAATTCAGTACATAGTGTACTGCATGAAAAGCATGCCAGGCCTCTAACATGTATAAAAATCATAAATTGAAGCATTTATAACAGTGTTAGGTAATCGACTGGGTGTATAATCTGGTATTTTAAGACAGTCACCCGGCTTTAACATCACTTCAACTGTCACAACTGATACTCATCCCCAAAGTCTCCTTCAGGTGGATTAAAAAGCTATTAAATCATTACATTTTTATTTTATAGGGATGATAGAGTTCAACATAGTTCTAATACTGTGCTGCACAGAGAGTTTATAGTTATTCCTAATTTCCAACCCTTGTCCCTAGTTGGGCTTTTACATCCACAGCACACAAATACAATTTTACAGTATTCAAAGTATTTCTTGGCCATCCTGGTTCTCTTTCAGACCTTGCTGGTTAGCCGTTGCCGGCTCAATAATCTGCACATCATTGTCCGATCACATAACATGCATCTGTGTAGTTACACTGGCTGAGTTTGTCACCATCACAAGTCTGAAAACGATGACGAAATGGACTCACGCAAAAAATACAGTCCTTCGTGTCATTTGTTTTCTAATCCTCTCTCCTTTCAGTCCTCCATCCTGTACCCGTCAACTCTCTGCTCCCTTCATTCTGTTCCCAAAACTCTCACCTCACTCTCTTACTCCCTCCAAGTCCTCGCTCTAAAACCCTCTTTCGCTCCCTTTTCTCAGTGTCTCACCAATCTCATCTTCAGCA
>VUQI01002094.1:0-12810 GCA_015106735.1 Paratilapia polleni | reverse complement strand
TTGCTTCCAAGCTTTTTTTTTTTTTTTTTTATTGTAATGCTCTTAATAGGTCTGTGTTTTATTTCTGCAGTTCATGCTTTTTGGAATGTATTGTCTACTACATGCTTTTGTTCTCTGTGTACTTTTTTTTTTTTTTTACTACTGGTGTAACTATAGTTTACCTTCATGGTGGCATATAGTTCTTCATGGCCACAAAAATTCCATTTTGATAAAATGAATTTAAGTTTTGAGTGGAGATACTGCCATTTGCTGTTAGTGATTTGCTGTATGAGCTGTTTTGGGAAATGCATCTTCAGAGCATTTCAAAAATGTTGCAAAGAATGCGCCAAAGCAATTGAGAAAAAGTAAAAAAGGGAACGCCTCTGATTTAGAACATCAAAGTCTGTTTTCAGTTGCAAAGTACTGCTGTGAGAAAAACTATATAAAGCCCTTCATGGCTTCAGAAACTGTTGCTCAAGATCTGAGAAATCAGTTGAGTTAATGTTGCTGAAAACTATAACTGTGAAAATGAAAAACATCTGGGAATGTCAAGTTGGAAACAGGTGAATTTAGCCTAATATTTTTCATGCTTTTTCTTTTGTAGTAATTAATTATGAAATAAGTACGATGTAATAATTATTTATTTTGTCACTGTGATTTTTTTTTGTTTCTAGCTAATGTTTTGAATAGATTCCAAATATTTCACAGCAAACTACCTGCACTTTCACCCATACAGAGGCGAAGAAAGATCAAAGAGACTACGATTTCTTTAGTTAAAAATCATTTCTATGTTTTTAATACACAGTTACATGGTGTGTGCTGACGACTGGCTCATCAGGACAACCCTGTAACATCATTTAATCTGGCATGATTATTTGACAGCCTTGCCAGACGAGCTAACTCTTTGCCACACTCGTGTGGTTTTGCTGCTGACATGTGTGACCCGTGACAGATGCTGCTTATTTGCTGAAGTGCACATGATCTTTTTTTTTTTTCCCATGCAGAACTCAGCTTGCTTGTGTGTATGACTGCTCTATGGTTGGTTCTCTTTTTCCTTGTGGCAACAGAGCAGTGGCTCCACCCAGAGCCACATCAACTCCTCATTGGTGAAGTCAGCCACATGTAACAGTCAACACAGCAGTCAGTGTCTCTGTATTCACCTAAAATCTGAACATGATATGATCTTATTTCTTTCTCTTGCATGCCTTGGTTCTTTAATACGTGTTTCTGTATTATAAATTAGAATTATAGCCACTCAGGAAGATTTGTTACATTCATTGTCAGCCCCCTGTGGCTTTGACTCCGGCACTCCTACTAATAGCTTTATTACTGCTTTGCTGTAATGTTGGCTATCCAGAAATTTAAAATCACTCTAAAATTACAGTAAATGCAGTTTACCTTTGTATGAGGATTTAAGCACAATGAATTGTCCAGATTGTAGAAGCCAAGGTTTATCAGGGTTTTCTCTCTGCACGATAACAGCAAATATGAGATTGGAGGAGAGCATACAGTCCAGGAAGCAATGCTGCGTTTAGAATCTGGCTCAATCTGGCTACTGGATTTGCTGCAAATTTTTAAAGTTTTCACAGCTTCAAATATATTTTTAAGACTTGATGGCAGCTTTGACAGAGATTTGGTTCATGCTTTCTTGTCTGTTTCAGACTTGTTCCTTTTCCTTTCTACTCGTTTAAATTGCACTCAGCTACTGCATCAATACTGCGCTTTCATGCCGAGGATGGAGAGCCGTGTTTCCACGCCAGCTGCTACAGTTCAGCAGGCTGTTTTTCTTCAGTATCTTGACATAAGTCTTTTGGTGCGGTCATTAAGGTTTTGTACCTTGCCTCACATACTTTCCAAAAAGTCAATAAGAGCCATTGTAGCTGTTGTGAGGTGGCAGTATGAATGTAATCAATGCCAGTTTTCTAACCAGTCTTCACAGCTTTAGATGGGCTTACATTAAGAAAACATAGTAAGTGCACTTTCGGTCTGAAAAGCACCCATGTTTGCGGTAAGTTGTGTCTAAAACAAGCTGGAAATCTGTTTACAAGAAGAGAAGTGTAATATACTTGTAATACGGAATTGTTACTCACTCATAGTGTTGAATAAATGACAATGAAGGCAAACTAAACCAAGCTTCCCTCCTCTTTTTACATGCTTTACAGACAGACCTGGAAAGAATATCAGTTTGCTGTCCACTTAAGCTTTATGCATAAGAACAGGACGATAATGGTTGCTAACAGTAACACTGCAAACAGCTTGCAGCTACAAGTAACACAACCAGGAAAATCTTTTGTTTGGATTCTCTCCACTGTGACAGCAGTCTAAGCCCCACCACAGATTGGAAAAAGAACAAGCTAAATGTGCAGTAAAATCACCAGTGATGGCTTTTATGTGTGTGCGCGCCTTGTAGAAGTTGTAGTCAACTGTATTCTGTAATATAACGTCCATATGCTCCTTCTCTCTCCCCCTCGTTCTCACTATCTGCTTCTCTCGTTTTCCCACTGGGTGGAGGAGCTATAAATTAAACTGGGGAATTACTGCTAACTGTTGGAATAAATTAAGGCGCTTTTGCGTCTGTAAACACCGTCTGACTGCGTAATTACACTCCCACTCCCACTGAGACGCCATGGAGAGGGAGGATAAGGGAAGAAACGCGGCGTAGATGCAGAGCAACGGCGGTGGGAGAGAAAAAAGAATGACGTGAATGTCACAAGGGGGTCAGACATTAGATTCACTCCTTTGCTGAATCCTGGACACTGGCTGGGCACTCCTACAGATTAGGGGGAAAGGTGACTTTGAACATTATGATTTCAATCACCATATTGTTCATCACATCTTAATGATATAAAGCAGAATACTGCAAACAGCCTCAGCTATAATACGCTAATGCAAACTAATATAGTTTTCAGTGGAAGCATAGGTTTCTGTCCAGTTTTGTTTAAAGGGGACCTATTACGCTTTACCTTTTCCTGTCATATATATTATATATAGTTACAATGATGGATGCTCATATTAAACATGGTTAATCTTTCAATAATAAGGTCAGTGTATGTGTAAGTAATCCCCGTGAGCCAAAAGCTCAGGCTTCAGACTCTTGGATCAGTAGGATGTCAGTGAGAGTGGATACCCCTAATATGGTCATCTCTGGCACACAGCTCTGGCTGTGAGCACAGAGGTCCCGCCCACCTGCTGTTCAAACCTTCTGTTTACAAGGGACAGCCAATGAGAGGAAAGTTGGCATAAAGGGAGTGGGAAGCGAGCTGTGTCAGACAGGAGATGAACTGAAGAGCTGCACCAGCACAAAATAATTGAAGATTATTTTGAACTGTGAATCATGCAAAGCTACTCCAGTACAGTCCTGGGATGAAAACATGGAGCTTTAAATGAGCAATATTAGGTTCTCTTTAAGCTTTACAAATTTAAACCACTGGACCTTGTGCATTTTCATCTAAAGAACATTACATAGCACCCATGCTCTCACTCAGTCTGCAGTATGCTACAATGTAGCCACATTAATGGGAAATCACATTTAGGCATTCAGTGGTTGATTAAATAGAATCTTAACAGCTGGCTATAATAAGAGCCAAATACGCAGTCTTCAAGGACAGCAACACTATCAGCCAGAGCATATAAGAAACCAGGGATTAGCCTGTATTATAACAACTAGGCACATTTAATACACTATTAAATGTGCCTGGTAGCTAAAACACATTTGAAAACGTGCAAACTACTGCACACCCACATCAACTGCAAGTTGTGCTCTAAAACAAGATAGCTGACATTAGACACTGATAGGTCTACTACAACTGCTGTAGTAGACCTATCAGTGTCTCAGCATGCAGCACAGACGACCACATAATTGAAGAACACAGTCCATGAAGCTTTGCTCATCTTACCAAGTGACTGTACAGTAGCTGTGAAAAAATAAAATAAAAATCAAGTGCAGAGCTACTTTCTGGACCTGCCAGTGCAGTCTCAGTAGTGACTGCACCCATCGATGACTTACATGCACATAATCTCAGATAGCTCAGTTGATGATGGGGTAATGTTTCTTGTGACACATGTCTAAGGGCAGCGAGCACATTCAGCTCAGCACTGACACTGTTTGCCAGGGGCATGCGCCTTTGATAAACAACTCTGACAGCTACAAACAAGCTTTCTTACTCAAAGCACATGTCACAGCATTTTTATGAAAACATGGCAGCTTCAGTTGGAGCTCTGTGACTCCACTGTGGGCATCATTCAGATTAGGATTATTAAACTGCACATTTCCAAACACAACAGATATGCATCAAGAGAAGCGATGAGGAATGTCATTGAGCTGAGAAACGACACGACTCAAACAGGTTTCGTTTAGTTTGCAGGCCTCTTTGCCTTTCTGTCAGGTTTTATTTGCCACTCGGATGTTACAGTAATTGTTTCCCTAAGAAGCACTGACATAAATTTGATGCACTGTGAGCAAAGGAGTGCATGATGGCATTGAAAACTATGAGGAGCTGAATTTTTCATTTCTCAAGGTCCTGCTGAATCATTACAGTAATGCAACACGCTGCTCATAAGCGCCCCTGACTTTTGCATACAGGTTTGCCATATATGTATATAAATCTTCCTCCCATGGAATATAAATTAGGGCCATGAAACAATATGAAAGATGTAGAAACAGCATATTATATCTACATATAATGAAAGGGAGGCTGAGGGCATGTTAAACCTAAACACACCAGCTGATTCATGGACAGCTCTGTAGCTGTATTGGTTTTAGACAGACAACTGAGATGAAAGCAGCTGGTCTGAGCTCAGTCTTGCCAGTGAGCTCCACAGTACACAGTCCTCACAGGACTTGGTTCCTCCCACAGAGAGCTGTGGCCCACATCACTCTGGGGACTGTAACAGATTTGAGGGCACTTTAAAAACGCTCTCTGTCAAGGGTTGGACTAACAGTGCGGTGGTTGGACAGAATCATTAACTGGCAAACATGCTTCCCAGATCAGAGTGGAGAGTAATTATGATCATCTAATCATAGAAAACAAGAAAAGGAATAAAGGATATCCATCAGTTGAAAAAGGAGAGAAAGAGAGAATGACTCAGAGCTGCCAGATAGATAGATAGATAGATAGATGAAGATTTGTGAAATATGGACCGCGTTATTCAGTGTTATTTAAAGGGCAAATAGAGGAAAAGCTTTCACAAATGTGTTCCAGCTTGCTCCTCCTTCTCCTTTAATCCTATCCATCCTTTTACGCCTCAGTCTTTCTCTCCTCTGCTCCTCTTCTTCATTCTCAGTCGGCACATTGGGTTTCTTTTTTCTCCCTCTTTCAGAAAAAAATAAAAATAAATAAATAAAACGCCGTCTCGGGGGCAATTTATTCAGTGCAAATAGTAGGTATAGCTGAGAGCCAGCCTATTTTGGAAAGATGCACGGGTGAGCAAGCACGGACCGGTCCGGTGACTAATTACCATAATAAGGCGCACAAGTTCGCCGGCGAGTCAGGCACGTTTTATTTCTCCGTATTTCCATGTAGCCAGTGCCGCAGCGGGGAGATAATCGGGCGGAGGGAGCAGTTACAGAGAGTAGACAGAGGGAGTGAGAGAGGAGCTGGCAGCACATGATCACACTGGGTATCCAGTCACTGATCAACTGGAGCGTTCATAATTACGCTGGCGACAACATATGGGAATACAACAAGGCGAGATTGTGGTCACACCTGGTTCTGGAGGACACCGGAGGACCCGAGCGGGAAAAGGGGTGGCCAAATCTGGGGGACTTTGCATCAAACAGTCGAGAGAAAGCGTGGCATCCGAAGCAGCATCATCCGGTAGGTGAGCCTTGATTGATGTGCGCGGACTGCCAATATGCTTGTCATCATCCGATCTGGCAAAAAAATCATCTGGTCAGTGTTTTATGGCGCGTTATAGCCCAACAAGTACCTGACACATTTTTTAAAATATATATTTATATATTTATATATTGGTCTTCTTTTCGTGGCACGGTTCAAGAAATAATTAGGTCTGTCTGTGAAACAATAAATCGCCTCTTTGCAAATGCCAAACCACTTGATTGAGGATGCGGGTTTCAGTGAATAGCTGGCAATCAGATATATAAGCAGTGGATTCCAATTCGAAGGCCCAGCGTGGATATAAATTCAAACAAAAGGAAAGGCACACCATAAAAGCTACGGGGATTAGGCAGTGATTGGCGCACATCTATATGGAAAGAAAAAATCAGCATACTGAAGCAGCAAAAATGTAAGTTTACAGCTGAAATAATTCCTATTTACACTTGTAATGTGGATTTAATGGAGTAACTATCTGTATTTTTATGCGCAATTGGGTCTAGTACAAAACAGTGTTTTCAAGAATCAGTCAGACTCTACTGAAATCCTGTGTACTCCACAATTCAGCTCCTTGGATGAATCAAGACTGTAAAGTTGGTCAGGTGAGTTTTGAAAGCCCCACCCATCTGCTAAATTTCCACCGACTTATGTGATAAAGGCTTGTGGGCAGAATTGGTGCACATATTCCAAATGCAGCATCTCCCTCCCACCATGTATGCCAATTAAAATGTCATTAAGATGGTGAAAGAGCTGAAATCAACACAACATGCGGCAAATTCAGACCAACTAGAAGAGAAACAGTTGCTCATGTATTAATAGCTTGTTTCAACCTACTGCTCTGACCTACAAAAAAACCTGACATAATGCAAACAATAGGGAAAGTGGTGCTAATTTTGCAGGGTCTATCTATGTGCCACCAGTGCATAAATGTCCAGTATTTGCATTGGTTCCAATCCTTATGAAAAGATTTTACATGTAAATATGTAGAATCTGTAGGCAAGGAGCAAGATTTTTGGTACTGGAAGCAACACGTTTGGTGCACAAAAGAGGGATGGGATTTATATTAGGTAAACACTGGCTATGCCAGCTTTATATTAGCTTTCTGAAAATGTTTCTGCATTTGTAAATGGAAGCAGAAATAGAGACCCAGATATCCATTGGCTCCTGCAAAAAACTGGCTATCTATCCATTGGATTCTCAGGTTACATTGCGCCAAACTGTCTCTTTAGCAGCTCCGAAAAAACCCATTTTCAAGTATTAGTCTCTGTTCGTGGAAGGATTTGATAAGGTTGAGCAACTCCATCTTACTCTGAACAAATTTCTTCAACAGCTCATTGAATAGTCCAATGAACTTTACAAGCAACCTTTGACAGAAGTCCGCAGAGGGGCACTTCATAAACAAAAACAGAAAAAGAAAAAAAAAAACAGGTGACGAGGACACACATGAATAAGGAACTGCAGAGGCTTGAGACATGCCTGCTGCAATAACTTAATCTAACCTGTGCACATTGCACTCGGGCGATAGACAAACAGATGGCATCTCCAAAGGAATTCATCTTGTGAAAGTTGGAAGAGGTATTCCTGGATAGGTTACCCTCTGACTTGCTGGCACCGAGGCCTGCGACTGGCAGTAATGATGGCAGGCATGTTGAATGGCCTTGCTGATTACATCGCTCACTCTTGTGACTTCTCCACACCTTTTTTTTCTTTAAAAAAAAAAAAGCCTTAAAAATCCCGGTGGTTGCTCTGTAGCTGTGATGCTGATGCTGCAGAGTGTTGCTGAATTGATTTGCATTTCCTCATCATACATCAATAGAGGCAAGCAATTGAGATTTGCAATTGCATGACGAGCTCGGGCACAATACAGCCTCTTCCTGAGCTATTAGATGCCCGGTCATTAACATGGTTATTGAATAGTGCTGCTTTCTAATTCATTCTTTTGTAGATGGTGGAGGAGGCACAATATATTGTAGTACAACTTCTTTGTAGTATAAGAGTCTTTGTGTGATGTTTCCAGTGTGCTATTTGTTGAAGTTATCCTCTGCTACTACCAAACCCAGAGTAGAGCCCAAGGATACAAAAGTTTATTTGGAGGGCACAACACTTTTTATAGCCAGGAGGGTCCAAAGACTGGACCACTCTACTGCTGTAATACTATTTTCACCGTGTACACAAACATTTCTATGGCTGCAATACAGAGCTGCCTTGTTAATTACTTCGCTGCATTAAAGAAAAAAATTATGTAAAAACAGAATACAGTGTCAGATGATTAATGTCTTTGGTGAGATTTGTAATAATGTATAGGCAGCCATTCATTATTCCATTTGGCCTTGAGGCTTACTTCCAGTAATGATCAACTTGCTGTAAGTGTGCCTTACTTGGCAACCTGTGGCAGATCACAAAGTCATGTTACTGCTGCCAGTGATAAGCCAGTCCCAAATCATTAGGGCTCATTTCAATTGGCTGTGAATGCAAGGTAACATTACTCGCTGACATATGGCTCATTGCTGCTATTGACGTTTGACTGATCACGCGATCATTTTGTCCTGATGGTTCATTTTATTCAAAACAGGCAAGAAAATGGTGCATGAAGGACTTCACAGCAGCAACACACAAGCAAAACTCAGCTGGCTATATATCTGCAACATCACAGCTTTAACTGAGACCTTTTTCTTTTTATATTTTTATTTCTTTTTACCATCACAGACAACTCAGTCTTGCTGCAAAGCAACAAAATCACATAGAAGTGATGCAATTTCAGCCCAGCCTAGCTAGCTGCCCTCAGCTACAGCGCTTCCTGCTCACAGTGGGAATATGTGAACTTCCTGTCCATAAAACATAACAGCACAGCCATTATATTCATGACAGCACAGTCATTATAGGAATGACAGCCTTCCCGCTACCCATTGTTGCCATTAGAGCTGAAAAATTGATGGTTTGCAGTGTATTGGGCAGTAGGTGGAAACCTGTCAGAACAGACTGGAGGTGGACTGAAAACCAGGATTAAAACAGCTCATCAAAATAAGTTCAAATTGATTTTGACGGAAAGCACCTATACTCGCTATTGACTTGTGTTGCTAATTGCAAGGTAAGTCATTCCAAGATTCTCACTGTGTTATTTTCAGTGTCATAGTGGTAAAAGAACACTGATTAGGGACATGCTTGAGTACTAATTGTTATTATTTTTGATGAAAGCGAGCACACTTCAATTTTTCATGGTTTTTCTTAAAATGACAAAACGGCAAGTGTTTGTCTTCAGTGTTACAGGCATTCTTAAATCCTTTGTTCTCTCATACGTAATTCTCTTTCAGTAATCATCACATTGTTGAAAACTAGTTTTTCAGCTCCTTTTAGATATCTAAAATGTCTATAAGGACATAGCAGTTAGGGATCTGTCATAGTTAAAATGCATTTTTGCATCCCTTTATTTTTACTGCTCTAATGAAAGCAGTTCATGAACCACATGCCATTTGCAGCAGCGTGAGCAGAAAGACAGTCCCTCTCTTCTTCAAGGAACACATTTAGAGGGGAGGAAGGGAAGAAAACGAGGTGTAGGGAGAGCTTTCTGGAACCAGTGTGGCCTTCAGTGTCAGTACCCTTGCCACAGGCCTGCGCTGAGCTGGACAGCCTCTATCTTTGGCCATGACCACAAATTAATTAGTTGTACATTTGCAGGGTAAACAGCACGTTGAACTACTGCTGACAAAACTGGGGTTCATTGGATTAGTGTTAGTCAGCTGGCTGAGAGACAAGAGAAGGACAGCTTCTGACAGGACGTGTCTCTCTCTATCTCCAACTAGTCACATCTCCATATTACAGTTTTACCTCAATCTCCACTTAAACAATCATCTATGTTGTATTCATGTCCTAAATTCTTTCATTCTAATGATAAATACCCATTATCATAATTTACATGTAAATTAAGGCATTGCCTCACCCTCTTTGTGTGACTTTTTCAGCAGCCATTAGCGTATTTCATTGGAGAAGACTTGGCAACACCGTCTTTTGTGGATTTACCCAGACATTTATTGTAAACTTCCTGCCATCCTGTGCAGCAGACGCCTGAGTTTTATGAGTGCTATTTATTTGGCAGAGCGGGAATGGTGATATCAGCACATGCACTCCAAACCGAAATCCTTCCAAGTCAAATAAAATATAAAAGGACAGAAAAACATTTCAGATTGTTCACTAATTGCTGTTGATTGTTGTAATGTTGATTGCAAAATAGCTAACTATATGATATACTAATGAATCAATATTAACCAGCAGAAAATTATAAATACTTTGTTAACAGCTTGCAGTCTTTACTGTTGGAAATCAACATCAACTCCGACGCAATTATGCACAGCAGTTGACGCCACCAGTTCTCTATTCTGACTGTTTCTGCAAACTAGCATGTAACTGAAATACCAGCTGAGAAGAAAGAAGTCTTTTCAGGTGCTGTGAAAAAAACATTAAAATATGGCATTTTTTAATATGTCGCTTCCAAGAATCAAAATGTAACAACTATAAATTATTAAATTCATGACATGAATTCATGGTGGTCTGTCTTGACATGAGAGGAACATCTTTTAATTCCAAATATTTTTCCTGTAGTCACACATATCACCCACACAAATGGAGTAAAGTCTGCGAGCTAGTTCAGCCAGGTTACCTGCACTGTGCCTAACATGCCACACTCTCACCACATCATATACCAAACACACCCCCTTCCAGTACTGTGGTCTTTTTAAGATGCAGAATTTCCCGCCTGTCACATGTCAGTGCTGCTGTTGCATGCCCTGGATCAATACCTCCTGTTTCAACCCCTCCACCACCCCAGCATCCACCTGTAGGCTCTGGGGGATATTTACTCATCACTCCCCAGTTTCTACGTGTATCATATAATATTATATTTTGCAGGGAGTGATGTGCTTGGAGTCTAGATGCCAAACTCTAACTGTATTCTGCGGATATAATAAATCATTCATTTCAGTGGGAGTTGTCTGACTGAACTGAGGAAAGCACATATTTATTTAAGTACACTGAATTAGGGCAAAATGGATTCACCCAGCTAAACAATGAAAGGAAGATTACCATGTTGAACTTCTAAATGTGGACGAAGCTGTCAGGACAGAGCCAAAGTGCTTGTTTTTTTGTCTTACTTTGTCACTGATAGTTTTTTCTGTTTACTTAGCCTCTTGTGATGGTGACACTGGAGTGAGGGAGGTGCTCAGTACACATTCACAAAACTAATTAATGAACACACATGATGGGTGGCGCAGATGGGGGTGGGTGGGGGGCATTAGCCACCACTGCTGTTACTCTTAACAGCCAGACCCTTGGTAAATGTGGAAAAGACGTTGTGAGGTTTAAACTCATATTCTAAAATGGAATCTAGGTGCAAAAATGAGAAATTGACAATTTAATGATATCATTAGAAAAGACCAGACAGGAACTGCTCTTCCTCCCCTGCTATGCTTCAGTCTAGTCTTACTGTGTGTGCACTGCATATCTTTTCCTGATTACATCAGCTGTGTTGCTGATATAACCATTTACTGTGGTTGGAGGCTACAGAAACAAAGCTTCCTGCATTAATTTTGTCCATTTCATTTCGTGTACATCTACCATTTTGGCAGAAGATAAAAGCCTCTTGATGTTTCGGTCTTTCAAAAACAGGAAGCTGGGTTAACGCAGTGACGTTCAGAACAGTGTTACTTTGGCCGTGCATGTAGAGTGACCAGTTCACCCACAGATGAAAGCTCTGTGGAGATGAAAGCTGTGCGAGGATGTGGGGTCATCACTGCGCTGTCACTGCCCAATAGCCGGCTTTACTTTTCGAATAAGTGATATCGTAGAGTTCCCCCCGAATTGAATGTCGAGTAACAATAGCTGTAGGAACAGACATCAATGGCTTGAAGCTGCTCGTGTGAGCGTACTGAGCTGGAATAAAATCACAATTTGTCGGTCTCAAAAGAGCCTGTGTTGCTCTACCACAGGCAATATTATTTCCTCCTTCATACATTGTATTGCCATGTTGAGAGTGAAAAAGCAAATTCTTTCAATTTTCACCCGTTCTTCATTTTAGTAACAGGCTCAGGGTACACAGATGAAGGACATATAGTGTAGATAACACTGAAAGAAGTAATGAAAAAAATCAAAACTTCTGCCTGGAAGAAATGCTAGTGAAATATAACAAAGACACACTGATATCTTATAAACAATTTTTTATACAACATACAGCACCACTACTGTATAGGAAAACATTCCTTATGTTAGGATATTGGCACCTTTTTGTCTAATACAGCCTGTACATGTTCATGCTATATGTGCTAACCCAAATTTTATTGTGTAACACAGTAAAAACTGCTGGAGTTTGAGGTCCAAGGAGAAGCTCATGTACTGATAATTATTATTTGCAAGAGTAATTTTCAAAATCAATTTAAAAACAGAGACATTTAAAATGCTGAGACCTTTTGAGTCCAGAATGCAAAACAGTGGTGCTTAATGGTGTTTTTCTTAAATATGCTGAGGTGCTAAATGAGACATGAAGGCAGCTTTCTGAGGCCCGAAACTATTGACTTCTGAATCCAGCAGAAGTCTCTGAATGTATCTTTTAAACCTTCTTGTGTACTTTAAATCAAAGAAACAAGTATGAAAAGCCTAAGCATGTGGGCTTAGTTTTGTTTGTCAGTAATCAAGCTTTATCCCACATTTCCTGACAAAATATACACCGATATTACAAAAAAATGTCAGAACCACCGAAGCTTCAAAGGGCTGCTCAGCTGTGAACTATAGCATCGGCGAAATGTATTAAATATTAATGTTTCCCATGAGATGAAATGCGATTGCGGGTTGTAGCTGCATGTGTCGTGTCCACTCGTGTAGTATGAAAGGTTTAAGGAATTCTACTAATCTGTAAATCTGCTGCAGCCGAGCAAAGAATATCGAGCAACTTCACATCAAATCCAATGTACAGCTTGTGCTGAGATACAGTATTTTCCAAAACAACTGCACA
>VUQI01002091.1:0-13186 GCA_015106735.1 Paratilapia polleni | reverse complement strand
AATACAGTCAAGGCTAATGCTGCTTCTCCAAAAAAAAAAAAAGAAAAAAGAAAAAGAAAAAAAAGAGGCCACTGTCATAAGGCTAGAGTATATGAATGATAAATTTCTCCCTTTTGGAGTATTTATTTTTCTTAAAAGAGGTTACAGAATAAATTTCTTAGAGTAGATCATGCTGTTTAACTTCAGTTGGACTTCAAAATGGCAATAACAGAAAATCAAAGAGTAGTGCTTTAAAAAATGCACTTTAACTGTGCTGATTTTGTAGTGTTTGAATTTTTTACAGGAAAATGACGATGCTGTAAAGGGTCTATGCAAACGGCTAGAGCGTGACTGTACAAAGAGCATTTGCAAAAGTGTTCATTATCGTTCTAAAATGGGGTTCGGGGCTGAAGAATCTTTTTTTCGGTTTAGAGTGTAGTTTGGGTTGTAACATTTGCAGAGGAGAAATTTTTGAAGGAGAGAGAGCGAAGAGATGAGGAGTGGGGGTGGAATTTTGGGAGATCAGTGGCAAAGAAGAAGATGAGAAAAGAGGGTTTGGGCACAGTGGGATTACTCCAAGATGTGGTGAGTGGGAGACAGGAATACAGAAAGACAGAGAGAGGGGAGACACTAAGACAGCAGCAGTTCTTTTTGATTTGTAATAAAAAAAAATATGAACAGGCAAGAGATTTCCTGATGTTTGGTTTATTGCGATTTAGGGTTATATATTATCCAAAGAATGGAAAAGTCTTGGGAACACAGGCTACTTGCCCTAATTTTTTTTCTTTTTTTTTTTTTGGTTTCCCAATTGCTATTAAACATTTTATGAAACCATTCCCCATTTTGTAAATTCACATACACTGTCAAAGTTTCAGTCTCATTCAACCAGCTAGCTTTCTGGTCAAAATAAGTCTTTTCCCCTCAGACAACACACAAATGCAGTCATATATTACATGACTATTACATGACTGAGGTATTAATTCAAAGCACTATTATCAAAATCAAATTTTTCTTCTGAAATGCGTATCTTGAAGATCTGCTTTATCTTAATCTTTGGAACATTCCTTTACTGACATACAGGAAAACAACACCTTTGCAAGACTACACAAAATACTATGTAAAGAGAGCAGAAATCTTTAAAACCCTTTATTTCCAGAAAACCGTACAGCACGTACAGTGGTATGCGGGTGGGATTTTGGAAGCAAAAGCCTTTCTGTGTGGAGTTTTCTCCTGGCCCCTTTGTGAGTGCTACTGTTTCCTCCCACAGTCTAAAGATAGGTTTGTTAGGTTAACTTGCTGATTCTAAACTGGCTTTAGATGTGGATGGTCTGTGTTAGCCCTGTGACTGGTGAACTGTGTACGACATCTCTCGTTCAATACCAGCTGGGATAGGCAAATAGTTGAATAAGGGGCTTTGAAAATAGATGGTTAGGTGTACGTAAGATAAAAAAACAAAAACAAAAAAAAAAAAACAACAAAAAAACCAAAAATGGTATAATCTCTTCTCAGTTCTGGATTCGGTCGCAAAATTTCATCCACCTCACAAAGGATGCTCCTTTGTGAAACCTGCTCCTTGCAATGCTGGAAGTATGCCCTGGCATATCCAGCTTTGAATGCCTTCGACACATCCACATTAACCTCCTCCACTGAAATCAAGAGGCTTTCTCTTACATAGGGGTTTCCAGTGCCAGAAAAAAAAAATCCTCTGTTGCACTGAGGAATAGGGAATATGTAGGTAAAAAAATTAGGTTTGTAAATGTGGGGTTGGTCACTGAAACAGGCAGCCTCATGGTCATCACATGTATGAGAACATTAAACAATAGTTGCATATAGTGCATCAGAAATAGATCATCTTAATATGATTTAGTGGCTTTGTTTACATCTGGGGAGTAGGTGTGCGCTTTGAGTGTGGATGGTAATGACCTGAGTGTATTGCATTGGTTGCATATGTTTGCTGAATGAACATAAAGTGCTATGAATGATGTATTTGGGCAGTTTTACATATTATTTTGCAGAAAGGGTCTTGCACATAGAAAATGGGAAAACGTGGAAATCAATCGTGTTTATAGTTATGAGTAAAGTGTGTGTCTTTTGAGAAATAAGGCAAAGCTATACATTCAGGGAGCCAATTATAGATTGTTAGAGGGAAAAACTGTTGTTCATATCTTACAAATAACCCAAATGACAGTTTTCTCTTCTGGGTGGCCCCCAAATCCATTTCAAATGGCCGTCACAAAATGTATCTCATACCTCTGTTGTTCTGCCTCCTCTAGTTTTAGCAGTTTTAGCAGATGGTCCAAAGGTCAGAGGTGTTGTTGAACTATCATTAGGTTTTGCTATGCTATAAAGTTGTCAGTATGCTTCAGACTAGCTTTTGTATCACTAAACAGCATGTGAACCTCTTTAGTTCTGGTTCTTGTACCAATTCCTTTCAGGATTCTTTAGTGCTATTTAGCATATTTCCACCAATTTTAATCTAGGCCACTGCAAGGATGTGTCATTAGTGGGGTGTTTTGCACATTCTCTCATTCTAACTTGTAGAATTTGACACACCCATTCAGATCTTCATGGTTTGCACTTGAAAATCTGCTATTTTTCTGGTTCCATCTGAACCATTCTTCAAGTGGTTCAAAATTAGGCTAGCAAACTAAAGCAGAACCTGTTTTTTGCTGGTGGAAAAGGGTTATCAGTGTTTGATCACTTGTGTGGAGAAGAACCGATCTAAAGCTCTCTTTTCACACAACAATGCATGTCACTTTCCCTGCACAAACAAGCTCTCAGGAAGAAACCACCCAAAAGTGTCCCCTGTTGTCCCTCTCTGTGTAGAAGGCTTTTGCCTTTTGTCTGTGAATGCTACCACCTGGAACATCTATTAATACTTGAAGTGTATTCTGACCATGTCAAAAATACTTTGCTTTTGACATGGTCAGAATACACTTCATGAAAAGGATTTTACCAAGGCCTTAGCTCCTAACAGTCATAATTCACCTGGGTCCTAGAGGTCCTGACTGGTTAACCTAACAATAGAACCAAAAGATGATGCTGATGTTGTTTTGGTGAGGACAATCTCAGCTATGTTTTTTCTGGCTTTTCCTTCTTGGAATTGGCCCTGAGATTGAATTGAAACCGAGTGACAGAAAGAGAGATTGATACAAAAAGAAGTGGACAGAACATGAGCAAGAGAGTTTGGAGGAGGGAAAGAGAAGAAGATCAAGACAGAGAGACAGACACATATGAATAAGAGAAATTGAAGGAAGGAGGGAGGGAGTCAGGGAAGAGATGCTCGCTATTAGAGTCAGACAGCATTGACCTTCACTCCATGCTGAACCACGTACAACATTCAGCACATATGGCTCCACTTAATGTGGCAAGACCTGAGTATGTGTGTGCTTAAGTATATATGTGTGTGTTTGTGTTTGTGTTTTTGATTTACTCGTAGGAGTGTGACTATTAGTATGAGCGTGCATGCTTCTGTATGTGTCTTTGATTTTGTTTACATGCTGATGTTTACTTGTGCGTCGACACGTGGATTTGTGTGTATGTGTGCGCGTGCATGCCTGCAAACACAGCGTGTATCTTAATTGGACTCCATTCAAGTGTTTAATTACTCATTAGAGATGCTGCAAAGCAATCTATACACCAGCTTTCCCCGTTCACTCTCTCTGCCCTCTGTGACTTGCAACCCACAGAGGCTCAAACGCTTTGACCCAAACTACATGGATTAGTTCACCTCGTCAATCTGCATCAACCCATCCATATTAGATGAAGATCATTAAGCCAGAGGGTGATGCCAAAGCAAGAAAGACAGTTAATACGTCAGTCCGTTTGACACTCCATCAGTGTGTCGTGGTGTAAGACTAGTAGTCAGACAGTTTTTTTTTTCAATGGGAAGGTAATAAGCAGTGATTTAGTAGATGAATAAGTCAAATAGCTGGCTGAACTAGTAAGTTACTTAAGAATTTTGTCAATCAGAAGAGAAATCTGAGAGTGGAAAAACCCTACAAACCTTTTGTTTATATCTGAAAGTAGTAGCAGTATTCCACAAGTACACTCTAAATACAATTCAGCGGTCAAACACGGAAACTTGCAACAACATAAAATTTAAACAAAAAGAAAATATTGGATTTGAAACTTTTAAAGTGGAGGTTTTTACACAGACTTTCAGCTAACACAATAAACGCATTTGTCCCAAGTCTACGTCATGGAAAATTTATATTATTTGCTTGCCAGAATGAAAGGTTTTGTGTAGAATATGGGTTTTTTTTTTTTAAAAAAATCATACAAAACAAAGTTAAAGATTTTGGTTTTGTAGCTCTACTCCCAGAAGACAAACTTTATACCCCTGGCCAGATGTAGGCTGGACATTTTGTGGAAAGATTTTCTTTATTTTTTTATTTTGGTGGTTCTTAACAAAATATTGATGGTGCTGTTGAATGACAGCCAAAATATCTCCCAATCTGTCAGAAAAAAAGCTGCATCTAAAATCTTAAGAATGCATGAGTATTGATGGAATAAAAAATATATGCCAGCCATCTTTAAACACTGACTCTGTGGATATGTGACATTTCTGCAGCTCCCCACCCTTGTTGAGAGATTCCTATTGGCGAACCTGGACACCAGCCATCAGCTCCTTCATTTGTACATCGTTTTGAGCCAACCTTGTCAATACCAATAGAGCCCCACTGCTGTTTATGCTGTCGACAGTGCCAGCGTTGGTGCTGCATCATGGTGAATGCCCCTCAGAAAACAAGGAGACTGATATAGGCATATCATGCACTCTGCCTGTCAGCTTGTCAGAAAAATACCGCGTGTGCCCGAGCTCTCATCTCATCCGTCTGACTAACTCAACCTGCTTGCCCATCCATCAGTGGCTTTGTCACTGCATCAGTCTGGCATCGGGTCTATTCTGTCTTTACTTTTTTGTGCGTATTTTTTTGCTAACACATCACCAAAGTGATAATTATTCTTCCGAGGGGGCTCGAGAACAAGATTTGCTATGTTAATTCAGTCAGTGGGCGTTGGGTTTTGTGTGTGTATATGAGTAATGGGCAGGATGCTTTTTTTTGTTTTGTTTTTTGTCTGACAGTGTGCGTATGTGTACATACGTGTATGAATTTGCTGGGGACTGGCACAGGCGACACTTAATCCATGGGGGGCCCGTGTTGCCCGTTTTGAAGAAATACATAATAACCTTTCAGATGTGCTGAATGTCACCACAGTGATCTATGGGCGACATTATTCAGAGTGACAGATGTGGAACTTGTCAAAACAACGCCGTTTGAGCTTGGGAGTGTGTGCTGGTTGTGGGCTGTGGTTTTTGATGGTTTCTTTTTCATGTTTGCTTCCGTGCACGTACAGTGAGATGTGCATGTGTGTTATGTGTTCTATTCCCTGCTGTTTGCATGTGTTTAACACAGAAGTGAGGATCAAGAGCTAATCTGCATAATTAAACATGTACATCTGTGCTTATGAATCCCAGTACTTCAGTGTGTGTTAATTTGGCTTTACATTATACTGCATGCGTTAATGTTTTCTGTGTTACATGTGTTGATGTCAAAATGTGCTCATACCCTACTATAGTATATCCACATATTGGAAATGTCTAGATATGTCAGGCTCAGTGTGTTTGTTTCAAGGGAGGTAACATATTTACTTTTCCTAACGTATCTAAGCATCAGCAGCAATGCAGTGGGAGACACAGGGAGAGACGACAGCATGAGAAAGGAACACCTCATGCTGGGAGAAAAGCAGCTAAAGAGTCTTAGCCAGAGGAAGATGTATATGTGTGTGTGTTTGTGTGTGTGTGTATGCAAAGGAGTCATTTTAAACATTCAAACAGAATGAGCAGAAAGCAGAAGATGCCATGGTGAGGGAATAAAAATACAATAATGGGGGAAGAAAGTTAAGACAAAGGAGAGAACAGGAAGAGAAAAGAGGCGGGTGGGGGTGTTGACAGTCGTGAAGACTGAAAAGGGGAGATAGCAAGAATGTCAAAAGACGCTGGTGCTGAGCTCCAGAAGGGAAAGTGCTGGAAGAAGAAGAAAGAATGGAGAGCGAGTAAATGAAGCAGAAGTGACTGGAGATGAAGATTGAGGGAACGAAAGTAAAGAAAAGGAGGAAAAGACAGAGTGAAGTCAGGAGAAGATGAAGATGGAGAGATAGAAACAGAGAGTAATGTGGAGTTAATTGGAGAGATATTGAGAGTGACTGGAGTTATGGTGCAGGAGACTGAGACAGCAACATAACTGAGGCTACTTAGAGCCACACACGTCTAAAAAAAAAAAGCCTGCAGTTTCTTCCTGCCAAAAAGCCAAATGAGGTGAAATTGTGCATGTTTTGAATATGAAATGTTACATTTAGAAGACTCCACATATTCATTTGGCCAACGGTGCCTAGAATTTGCCAGGGTTAGGCAGCAAAACCGGCGGAGTCTCTTTGTGCTGGTGTGTGGAGGAGAGCAATGTTTATTACTTTCAATAAGAGAATGGTGATAAACCGCTGGCTGAGAGTATTACCCACTGTGCCTCAAGCTAGGAGCTGGCAACAAAAGTTAGACAACAACTTTTGAGTTAACTGAAGATGTGACAGTGAATTGGATTTAAAAATTGAGCTACATCCAGTCCTATCCTGCTTGCAACTGACTAAAACTGACTAAAAATCACCCTGTACGGTTATTATGAAAGAGGAAAGTAACGACAGAGAACAAAACCAATTTTTGTACCAGGCTTTAAACATGGTGTTTTCATAGCGTATGTTGGGCATTTTAACATGGGAGTTGCTACATTACTACATGTGTTGACAGGTTATCCCCATCAACTCAAAAGACAAAATAATGAAAGAATTACCACTAGTGGCCAAAACTTCCTTAGGTTACCTCATGTATATTCATGTGACTCATAATAATTTCACTGTGTTTGAGTGTTCATCAGTTTAGTAAATGAAGGCTTTTGAAATTAAGTAAAGTAATTAGTGTGCTTCTTTAACTGCAGTTGGGCACATAGACTGTATATAAAAGATGGGTATATCCATCTCTTCTATACTGGACAATGCATTTTGAAGCTGCAGCCAAGTTGTTTTTATTTTTGAGCCAGGAGTCATCATATTTAGTCCCGACGGTGAAGGGCTAAGTTATTAGATAGCAAGAATGGGTAGCAAGCAGCAAGCTTAAACTGTAAAGGTGCAATGCGCCAAAACAGATGCATGCTAATTAGCACTAAGTAACAGGCTACTAAAAGCACAGACTTACTAGATGGACTGTCTACTGCTACTGCTATCACCTCCTACAAAAAACAGCATGCGGAGAAAAAAAAAAAGTAAATCAAGCAAAGTCATTTCAAGAAGTGCCCAAAAATCCTGTGTACAGAAATGTCCACCAAATGAAGACATTGTACTTTGAAATGGTGCATTCTGTACTTTTTGTGGGTTTAGAAACTTAACTGAAGCTTGGAAATTTAACTGTGCAAACAACTTCTTTTAATCCTTTGAACCCTTCCTTTCACCAAAAGTGAGTGGAAAACAGTTTGACTGACAGACCAAGAAAGGAAGAAATGTATTTGTATTTTTTTATTTTTTTCAGGCCACGGGGTGAGTGCAACATAAGTGGGAGTGACAAAGGCAGATCAAGTAAAGCTAGAGAAAAGGAGAAAGTTATGGAAGGAGAGTGGGATGACATAGTGGGCGAGAGGGAGAAGCATCCTTTGATGTTTGTTGGTTGATGGAGCCTGCTGTTTAGGACGCAGGCAGGTATGGTAAACATCCAAGGCTTCTTCAACCAGAGGCTTTGATCACAGCCATATTGAGAGAGGATGTTGATGACTCACTGGTGTCAGAATACTAAAGAGTGGCCACTACACACAGACCTACAGTTACTACTGTATGGAAAAATACAGAACTTGCAACTACAGTGGATACACACATCAAGACAAATGCAAAGACATGTTTTCTCTCTTTTCCTTCTTGTTTTAATCTTTTATTTCAACTTTTAAGATCTTCACTTTATATGTTCTTTCATCGTGGTATGTGCACACAAAACCATAAAACACTTTTACACAGATCTATTTCCAATGATTATGGTCCAAGCCTCAGAATGAGCCTTTTACATCCAGATGAGAGCCAGCAGCCAAAAGCCAAGTCTTTCAGCTGCATCTGGCTAACCTCACCAGACAATTCAATTGCACCGAGAGAGTGAGGAGAATTTGTGAGACATCAGGGGATTAGGAACGAAGCAAACCATCATATCATATTGCTCAGGTTCACACACAGACAATATTAGAAAAAAATTGCTTCAACCGGCGGAACAAAAATATGAAAAGACCATGTACTGAACAGCATGCACTTCAACAGCAGTCTGTTTAACAGGCAAAAATTTAAGATATTTTTTCCATGAAGACAGTACTGAGTTTCAAAAGCATAAAACATTGTAAAGTTTTGAATCTCTGTCTTTCTATCCCTTCAGAACTTAATTATCAATATGCTAGAAATACAAACACATATCTTTCCCTGGAAATGAAAGATAATCAAGTTTTATCACATGGAAAATAACAAGCATATACGCCATTTCTTGTACCGGTTATAAGAGTTTACACTGAATGAGTAAAAGGATTAGTGGAACTTCATAATTTTGCTCTGTACTTTATTGTAAGCTACCTTAAAGCTCCTTTTGTGCAGAATGTTGAATTATTATGATGGAATAGGTTTGGGGGAAGTTAGTCTTTGTCAAAAAGTGAGAAAACTGGTGCAATCCACAGTATGTGTGGCATTCTGCCCGTATATTCTTAATGTCAGTATTAAGGGTGAAAGAGTTATGTTGTTTGCATGTTTAACACCAGTTGAGTCGCTGCAGTCAAAAATACACAAACATACTCATAGAGGACACTGACATATAACAAAGGTATTGGGCCACACCTCTTAATCTTTGAATTCAGGTGTTTTCAGTTCCATTGCCACAGGTATATAAAATCAAGCACCTAGCCATGTAGTCTGCCTTTATAAACATTTGTGAAAGAACGGGTCATTCCAGCTCACTCATTTCGAGTCCTCCTGTAATAGGATGCCACCTTTGCAACAAGTTGGTTCCTGAAATTTCTTGCCTCCTAGATTATTGTAAGTGGTATTATTGTAAAGTAATACTCACCGAGATAAATGTTTTTTTTACTGTTGTCATTACAGTTGGTGTCATAGGTTGTCTTGTCCTCACAGTACACAGTACAAGTATACAACTATGCAAGTAAAGCCTAATTTATGGTCAATGTCACAGTTGGTGTGCAACATGGGTTGTGTTGCACACCGACTGGCGCTTGAGGCATGCCAGACATGCTGTAGTCTTCTCTTGAATGATAGGTGTTGCCACTCAGAAAAAAACCTTCACACAGGCACTGGTATGAGAATAGAAGAAGTCGAATAAGGAAGCAAAGCAATCATGGCATTGTTTTTTTAATTTTTATCTGGAAAGTCTCATCTTTTCAAGCTGTTGCAGCATCTCCTTCTCTGTGATCTGAGAATCTCTGAGCTCCCGTACTGATATATCAGAAATGGTGGTAAAGTCCAACACGATAGTACACTCACGTTTTCAACCCGGCCACACAGGCCATGCCAGACGCACCAGGTTACAATAATCATGAGGCGTACGACAAGCCAAAACGACACCAAAGCACAGCCAAAACTGATCTCACAACTCCTGGCGTGCACCACCATTTGTGAGAGTGACAACAAAGAGCATAAATGAGACTTGAGCCTGTAACCTCTGACTATACCCAAGATGTTATTAGGTGTGCTCCAATTTGGGAACCCCTTGGCTGTATAATATTCAGGATTTATATTAAACCCAGATATCTGGGGCATGAGTACATGTTCATTGTTTACAAGCGCAGGTAATTTTACAAAGCTAAAAGCTAGATTGTCATCAGACAAAAATGTGTGGTTTCGAGATTGCACTTCACAAATGCAACCCCTCTTTTGCTCTCCATATGGACAATTTACCTGCATGCAACCAAAGCCTTCTCAAACATGGTTGCTCAGTGGAACTCAAACTACAAACAGAAACCAGAAAGCATCTCAAACCAAATCTTGTCCCTTGCAACACATTTTGCATATTATGCAAATGCCCATTTATAGAGATTGTGTTCAGAAGAGTGGTCCATTGTAACTGTAACGGTGATGTCACAGTGCTCTGTGCTCTCAACTAGTATACTTATCCATAACAATAAGAAGTTAAACAACTGATTTTCAAGATGTATTAAGTTGCAAATTAATTGCATCACAATTAGAAACATTTATGAAGTTTCGTAATGTGTTCATAAATATTATGAGTTCTTTGAATATAATGTTGCATAATGCTGTTATATCACAGCTTTCACAGGTTTGAAATCGACACACACACACACATTCAAAGATAAACCCCCCATCACCAACACCAATAACACACACACACACCACATCACAAAAACTCTTTGAGAAAGAGACATGTCTTATATGTGAGTGCATTCCCGTGTCTTTTTGGCTAGTGCAGTGTGTGTGTTTAATTCCAAATGACACCCAGCCTGAGAGTAGAGGATACGGGACACACAAACTCTCACACACACAAACATGCACTGTTTAACAGCTCCAAATGCAGCGGCACACACCTGCACATTCACACACTCACCTGCACACGCAGTTTCCTCTCGCCTCGGCAAATTAGGAATGCAGACAGTGTCACAGGAGCAGGGTAGGGCACTGATACAACCTAATGTATCCTGGCACATTAGCCCTTTCTTGGATTGAGCATCCTCACTCACTGAGACCCACTTTGCCATGCTACCATTTAACCAGCCACACACATACAGAGACACACACATGCTTGCCTGCATAAACACACATACATACTTTACTGCATACCCAAAGCACTAATGCTCAAATGGTAGTCATCCATAAATGTGTCGGTGCACAATCAATAGGCAAAGCACATTTGTCTCAGATGGAAAACCAAAGCCATATAAATTGAAATGAAATACAGAAAAACTCCTCTTCCATCTGCTCTTCTTCCAGCTGGCCTCCACCTCCTCTTCTACTCTTTTTTTCTTAATTTCTCTGTCTTTTTCTGAACTAATTTCATGCAATCTCATTACCCCATATTTGAGTGTTACCCTCCCCTCTCTGCCTTTTCCTCTCTATTGTTCGTGCTCTGCACATATTTCCCTTTCTCCCCTACCTTTTTCTCTCTGTTTCACTCCTTCTGTTCTTTGCTTTTAGGCCTTTTATTCTCATTCTATACATCTCTCCCTCTGTTTCTCCCTCTGCCTTTTCCCTTTAGTTGTTAATAAGAGTTGATTGGGAGCAGAGAGAGCCGAGAGGAGCTCCCCGGTGGATCAATGCCTCTAAATGATCTGTTCAAGGATCCCTTTAGAAGCTGCAAAACGCACTCTGATAGGGCACCGAAGCATGAAGACGCTCATTTCACATCTAACTCACTTCCTGATTTGCCCTCTGGGAGAGAGATAGGACTGCTGTTATAGGGATAATTTGTCCCAAAGCTAAATATCCCACTAACCAAGAGTGCTTAGACCAAAATGTCTTCATTCTAGGCAATCAATTACTGCCAAGGTGAGGGAGAAAATGATGAATTTGTTTAAAAAGCCCAAGCTGCCTGTGTGCGTGCTGTCTGAGACAACGAGATTGCAAGACAACTTGGTTTTGTTTAGGCTATGCTTATTTGATTGAAGACATTTTCCTGCATCTCAAATTTACTGAGCTTTGAGATACAAGATTTGATAACATGGAGCAATGAATTTTAAATGGACTCGCGGTGGTACATTTATAATTGAATTGATTGTAGCTATGGTGATGATAATGAAGATAATGAAAAACCCCAGAGGAAGTGGTCGCTGCAGACACAGACATATTTACTTGTCCACCAAAAGAAGTGATTTTCACTGATTAATTTATAGATGCTTTGAAATCTTAGCCGGTTCTCTAAAGGGTATGCCTCGTGATATATTTCCTAGTTTTTTTGGGTGCTTCCAGACATGTTTTCAAAGCCTGGTGGGACTTACTCCTTTTTTTTCTGTCCTGCTATTAAAAAACACATGAAACCTCAGCTGTGCTCCTCAACAAGGTACTGGTTTAGAGCTGGAGATAGTCCCCGGGTGCCGCATGGTGGTTGAGTAGCTACTAATGCCAAGGAGTTAAATGCAGACAAAGAATTTCCCTACAGGAATCAAGCAAAGACTTAACTTAACTTAACTTAACTTACATTCTGTTATCAACATTTCTTGGTTAAAGCAAAAAGTTGCTTATTGCCTGTTTAATGCAACTATTGAGTCAACAGGTTTGCTGTCCTGCTAATATAAACATTCCGGAGCACAGAGCACAAGATGTACTGTTTATTAATCAGCAAACACTGAAAACAGTCTCCAACAAATGCAAAAGCTTTATTATACTGCACATTACTAAGATTTATGTCTACAGAAAAACAAGAGCACCACAAACAAGGAATTGTGAAATCCAAAAGTCTAGAGAGGCGGGCTGTGCGTTGTTTGTTTTAGTCCTCATTGGCATTTGTTGACAATAACAAAAATATAGAATATCTCCAGTCTTATCCTTTTAAGAGAGACTGTTTCACTTCACTGACTTCAAGATTGTAAACAGAAGTTCAGTTCCCATATAAACAACACTGGCACCAAAATATAAACACAAATAGAGCCTGTATTATAAAGGGGAAATGTGCAGCCATATGTTTTTTATGTATTAAAAGTGACTAGCAGAGGTTGCTGAAAGGGGAGGAGGGGAGCAGCCTCTCCTGTATTTCCATATCACCTGCATTTTATGAATATTACAAGGAACTGCTGGAGTGTAGAAACTCCAGGATGTGTGTTTAATACAAATATTTTTTCTTCAATAACCTGTTTCAGTTCATGATGCCAACCCCAGTGATCTGCATGCGTACTGAACTAAGTGGACACAACAGCTGCCTCTATACACTGCTTTAGGGGTTGGGATAATAATGTGTGCTCCCTACCATCATGACTCATTTCTCTTGAGTATCACTGACTGGAAAAAAAGCCTGTATTCGCAACATGCCTCCAATTCCCATGAATCTTAGTTAACTGAGCTTTATTAAAATAAAATTGGTTGCTATGTAAACTTCTGGCATAACCAGAAGGATTGTCATTGATTTTTCTGGCTTTTTCTTTTTTTTTTTTTTTTTTTAATAAGTTGTGTTGTTTTGTGT